>VMKM01003435.1:0-36760 GCA_008360985.2 Macquaria ambigua | reverse complement strand
GGGTGCTCTGCTCTGTCTCAGAGGGACACTTAGTCTTTGGACATGAGTTGGTGTAATTCTTGACACTATGTGAATTTTTTCTCTTTTCACAGTGATCATAGTGGAAAATAAAGGTTGGTTCTAAAAATCAAAAATCTCTGTCTCTGTCTCTGTCTCTCTGTCTCTGTCTCTCTCTCTCTCTGTCTCTGTCTCTCTCTCTGTCTCTCTCTCTCTGTCTGTCTCTCTCTCTCTGTCTGTCTCTCTCTCTCTTTCTGTCTCTCTCTCTCTAATTGTCTGAGCAAAAGATGATTATGAGAACCATGAACGAGGGAATGAGAGGAGGGGAGGAGCAGGGGGGAAGATGAAGGAGAAAAGAAAAATGAAAAGGGAGAGAGAGAGAAAAGGTTAAAAGGAGAAAAGACAAAAGCAAGGAAGGAGGAAAGGAAGGAAGGAAGAAGGAAAGATGGAGAGAAGAGGGAGGAAAGGGCAGAAGGAAAAGAAAAAGAATGAAAGAAAAAACAAGGAAAGGAGAGGAGGAAAGACAGGAAATGAAGAAAGAAGGAAAGAAGATAAATAAGAAAGGAAGAGGGGAAGGATAGTAAGAAGAAAGGTAGGAGGAAAGAAGGATGCATGAGTAGGGTTAAAAAGGAATAATAAGGGAATGATCGAAGAAGCGAAAGAAGGAAGGAAACGAGGGAAGGAGAAAAAGAGGAAAGGAACAATGGTAAAAGAAAGAGAGAATGAAATAAAGAAGGAAGGAAAAGAAGAAAGAAGGGAGAGAAAGAAGAAAGGTAGGAAAGAAGGAGGGAAGAAGGGAAAAAGACAGAAGGAAGGTTGAAAATGGGAAAGGAGAGAAGGAAAGAAGGATGCAAGTAAATACAGAGTAAAGGGAAAAGAAGAGGGGGATATAGGAGAAAAAGTAAGGAAAAGAAATAAACATGGAAGCGAGACAGAAGAGAAAAGCAGGAAATGAGAAAAATAAAGGGAACAATAACAATATTATAAGAAAGAAAACAAAATGGAGGAATAAAAAGAGGAAAAGAGATGATGGAGAGAAAATGGAGGAAGATAGAGAGATTAGTAAATAATGAATGTGTAGAAAGTGAGGGATAAATAAAAGCTGTTGTTTCCATTATTAATCACCTTTTCTATCTTTCTTCCTCCTTCCTTTCATTATCTCATTTCCCCTTCTCCTCCTTTCTCCTTCTTCTCTTTTTCTCTTCCCATCTTTATTTTCATCTTTATTCATTCATCATTTCATTTCTCCTTCCTCCTACCTTTTTCTCTTTTCCTTCCGACTTTTACATCATTCCTTCTTATCTCTATCCTCCCATTCCCCTCCTCTCCTTTCATCTCCTCCACTTCTCTTCTTTCTCTTCTCCTTTTTCCTTACTTTTCTCATCTTTTCATTTTTCCTCTCCTCCTTTTTCTCTCCTCCCTCTGTTCTCCCCCTTGCTCGATCTTTTGACTTTGCCTCCTTCTCTCCTCACTTTTCTCTTCTATTTTCCTCATCTCCTTCCACCACTTCCTGCTTCCTCTTCTCTTTTTCGTGTCTCCTTTTCTGCTCTTTCCTTTCTTCCTTCTCTCCCTAAGTTTTCTCCTCCTCCTTCCTGACACTTTCTTCTTTTCCCAAGTTAACAAAAACACAACAGAAACTCTCATTAAAAAACTATTAAGAAGGTTTCAGAGGAGAATAATTATTGTTCTGAGATATAAATGAACCGCTGATTTGAAGGGAAGAATATTAAACATATATTTGTAGTCACAAAGCACAAAGCATTTCTGTGTAAAACATCCAACAGGTGCTCTCTCCAGCACCAAACAGGAAGCAGCAAACCGGGTAGACAGTAAACATGGAGGGGACTCCGGGGGGGAGCAGGAACGTGAACAAGTCTCGGTTCTCTTGGACTGTGGAGGAGGAGACACTGGAGGAGCTGTGGAGTGAAAAGGAGAGCCTCTGTGACGTGTCCTCCTGTTTCTGCTTTGTTGTTCTTGTAAACTTCCACCAGCAGCAGGATGGGAAATAATCCCAAAAGGAAATCTAGTTGTAGTCTTGCAAATAGTGACCCTGCAAGATCCCCAGTCTTTGAAAAACCTTATAGTCTGTCACTAAAAACTCTGTGGCTTTGTCTTTAGATGTCAGACTTTTAAACGTCTTCTAGTGTGTGGTAGGCATAATTTGCAACTTTAAACATGTTTTGAAGGCAAAAATGTTGATACTGAACGTATCAGTAAAATATTCACTAACAATGCAGGTCAGTACCTGCTCGTAACTACAGCATTATAAAACTTGGTTATGTTTAGGCTCTGGCAGCACTTGTCTGGTTTAATACAGAAAAAGTCCACAGTGACTTGAGACATAACGTGTTTATTAACATTTAACCTAAACCACGACCTTTCTCTACCCTTAACCAAAGTGCTTTTGTTGTCTAACCCTAACCACAGACTCAGGACTCAGGACTCAGGACTTGAACGTCTGGTGTCAAAGTTCAGCATGTTGTACGCCCATCGTCCCCCCCGACCACCTCTGTGCAGTAAATAAATAAACCATAAACCAGCAGAGATTACGTTTGTCTCCACAATGTAATCGGGGAAACAAATGAGTAATATATAAAGGTAATGTCGAGGACACAGGTTGTTCTTAGAGCTACTTGGCTGCAGTCTGAGAGTGATGTGTGGTTTCAGAGTGAACTGACCCTTTTAACCTGGAATAACCCTGAAAAACTCCATGTTAACACTTCCTTTTCTTTCTTTCATTCTTTCTCTTTCCTTTTGCTTCAAAATCTGGTTAGACAGGGACAGAAAAGACAGACTGAAGGAAAGAAAGAGGGAGAGAGAGAAACAAATGAAGTGAGGGAGAGTTGGAAGGATTGAATGGAGAGACTTATGAGAGGAGGAAGGAAGCTTATGAGAAGTAATGATGAATTATAGAAGCTTGTCCCCAGGCTGAAGAGTCACTGTGGAGGGTGGAGGATGGATGGAGAGAAAGGATGGAAAGCAATAAAAAGAAGAAGCAGGTCAAAGCTGAATGAACGAGGGAGGAAAGAGAGCGATGATGATGATGATGATGATGATGATGAGTGGTCAGAAAGAAGAACAGATACTGAAAGATGACAGAGAGAGAGAGAAGGATGTGTGGGTCAATACATTTTGTCACCGAGCAGAGCAGAAAATTATGAAATGCCCCGGCTCCTGTTGCCGTGGAAACCAAGGGGAAGCTCTTTCATGTTTCATGCTTTGTTGCCCACGGTAACTATCCTGAGGTTGAAGGATGGATAAAGATAAAAAAAGAGAGACAGAGATTAGTTCCAAGACAAGAAAAGAGATGGAAGGATAGAATAAAGGCTGGTGATCAATAATCAATAACGGTAATATAGTATATTTATATGTCTGTATATCTGACTGTGTTTCTTCTCCTTATGTTGACGTCACTGGAGGAACATGCACACAACCTCTGATCATAATAGAACAAGTTTATCATCGCTCTGTTTCAGCATTATTAGCCAGGCGTTGGTCAGTCGGTTCAGGGCCAGAGGTCATGTATCCACCCCCCATATCTTTGGGTCATTTAGCGTTTGTTTGTCGTCGTTTTGTGTCTCTTTCAGTGATATTTTGCAGGTGAAGCTCAGTGGCTCCCCTGACTCCTCAGATCCCTGGGCTTGTGCCTACCTACAGGCCTACCTGTTCAGTCAAAGTCAGATGCATAAACTGAGTAGATTCACAACAAAAACAGAAATATGTATCTTCATTCTTTTTGTCAGATTTATAAAGCCGTGTGTTTGCCTGTTTCACTGTGGAACTGGACACTTTAGCCTCATTTTTCCATAAATGGATGTAGAAACGCCCCTAATGAAACTGTTCAGCAGTGTCAGCATTTGTTGCTGGCTGCATGTTTCCAGTCTATTGACAGTGATTTGTATGAGTTTTAGTATGACTTCATGAGGAGTGTCAACATGTTACAGTATATTTCATCAAACCCTCAATGTGCAGCCTTTACACGCAGACACACTTTGCTAAAATGCATATAGGTTTTCTAATGTCAGTTAATCAGCACAACACACTCCCTGAGAGGAGAATTTGCTTGAATATTTGAGTCTTTTTGACGCCGTCGTTTCGCCCACTTTGCCTGCTGCCCTGAGGCTGCAGCCTGTCTGCCCATCATCAACACACTCAAACCAGTCAGCCGCCACTCATCACTCTGCTGCTGTCACACTCGCTGACGCCGGGAAGCTCCTCCCTCTGCAGCCAATAAGCATCTCATCTCTGAAATAAGAAGCACAACACTCTGTTTTCTTGCTTTGATAGCGTGACAGTTCGTGACATTCTCATTTCATGGTCGTTAGATGCCAGAAAACACAACAAACTCTCAGAAGTCTCACTTTTCATCCTGTTTTCTTTAATTACCTAAAACAAATCTGTACATTTTTCTAGTTGTAGTATTTTTCATCTTTCTCTGAAATGAACAGATCTTTCTGAGTGAAAAGCAGCTTCTCTGCTAATGAGCAGCTGCTCAGACTGACAGTCGTACTGCAGTTAATAAAGTGAGCAGAAATGTATTCTCGCACCTTTACAAAGCTTTATGAAATATTAAATGTAAATGCACACTGTAGCTTTCAGCGCAGTCCTGTCTCTGTATGCTCTAACCTCTGTTATTTTTGCATGACTGGTTTATTTTTATGAATCTTGGATGGAAACACGATAGTGGGGTATTTAAGGTAAATGTTTCCACTACTGTAACATGAACTACAACCATCTACCACCATATCTGCAACAAAAGAATACCTCATTATTATAAGATAGGTATAACAATGACGCACCACTCTCTGGACTGTCTTTCTTTCCTTCTAGATTTTTCTAATGATTGTGAGGTCAGAAACAGCTGCTAAATCACACTGCTTGGGTTTGGTACAATGCTTGGTTTAAAAAGTTGTTTACATGGTTCAGACGTTTCATGAAGCAGTGAATCATCTCGCGTTTGTTGTTTGGTGCATCTTCTGCTGGGCACACATTTGATTTCCTCCTTCGTAGTTTTTTGTGACTATTTAAAAAAGGAAAGAAACAGTACTCAACAGTTATTGACCTTTTGCTACGACCCTCCTTTATTCAGCAATTGTCCAATCATAGTTTAGCAACCGTAACTCGTAACTCGCAGCTCTGTCAAGCTTTGGATTTCTCAACATGTTGAATGGCCGTCGTGGAGTTCTAGTAAGAGAGATACTCTGGATGCAAAGAGTGTCTTCTTTTATGGCCTATCTTCCCCAAAAACACAAAAAAGTGTAAGAAATTGATTAAATAGTGTGTTTGTCTGCACAAACATAAGCTGCTAATGTTGGCAAGCCTGACTAACTAGCATACTGACTGCAGTTACTTCCAAGGCCAAGAGTTAGCATATCATTAGCTAACTACATTATTTTGTAAAGTTACAGGTTACGTTGGTAAAACCCTGTTCAGGACTGGAACATTGTTTGTGGTTGTTTTGGGTCACTGTGTGGGAGCCGGTCCTTGATGCTACTATATCAGGGTTTAGGCTAACGTTAGCGGCTCTGTCCTACTCTTAATTGGATTTGTGGAAGTTTACCTAAAATTGTCTAAAAGTTTGCCAGTTTGTCCTCGTCCTCAAAAGCCTTTCCTCATGTAAAAGTGAAACGTATTTTTTTTTTAGCATAATTCTAATCTTTGTGTTGCTTGTCCAAGTTAGCATGATATCATGTATATTTAAGACCCTTTTACAGATTTCTGATTTTCACACGAGTCAGCAGCTGAGAGAGAGTTTACAACCAACTCACAGAGTGAATGCTAATTAGCTTATCATTTCAGGTGAAGAAAATCCTGGTTGCCAGCTAAAAATGAGAAGCCGTTTTTGTCTATTTCTGTCTGAAAACATCGAGCCATTGTTTCAAACATTACGTCGTATTTCGAGTGTTAAATCTGCTCCCGTTATGATTGTACATGTGCGACGTGCAGCGCTAAAATGGAAGGCTTGATCGGTGCAGGCCTAATGAAGGGTCGTAATATTTTAAATATACGGGTGAAGATTATGTTTTCAGATGTAAAGGGCATAAAGCTGATTACTGTTTTATTATCGCAACCAATGGGAAGCCCAGATTTATATGAGGTCACACAGAGAAAGAGATGGTTCTGCAAATCATGTTTAATCACTCCGAATTATCTTTTTATGTTTATAACAATTATCAGATCAATACTCTCTCTTCTGCTGTGAAATATATTGATTTCTGTCCTGACGATTAATATTATGGGGGGGTAATAGAGCGAGGCAGAGTTCATTAGTGCTGTTTTTATCAGTATTGATTACTCCTGAAGCTGTGGCGATACACGGGGGGGGGGCAATGGAGCAAGGGGGGACAAACAACACTTCTTTAAAAATAATTGATATTTAAAGTTTAAATTCTGAATTCAGTGACTCAAGTTTCATAAAAGTATCTTCTGTTTATTGAACATTTCTTAAACGATTGTCACCTTTTGTGTGGAACTCGACAACGTTTAGAGACCTTAATGACGAGATGATGCCAACTCGCATTACAGGAAGTGGAGCATCCAGTGCTTTTGGAGCTTGACCCACAGTAGAGAGACTAAAGGTCATGTTCAGAGCAACATTAGCTCTGCCTCCTCATTTATTTGACACCGTGGGACTTCCAATACACACTCATCATTGTACTAGACGACGGCTCGGACTGCATATTTCTGTCCGAACCCGACCCGAGTCCGAGAGAGTTGTAACCGAGTCCAACCCGAGCCCGATGCAGTTAATGTAAGATAAAGCAAATCGAAATGCAATGTTGATTTCCCTGCATGGTTTTTGGAAGTTCCCAGATGTCCCAGAAGACAAATTTAGTTTGACATCCTCCATCCTTAGCTAGGCTACATGAATATTTACCTCCTGAATTAGCCTGATGTGTTGCGTTCATGTGTTGTCACGTAAATAACAAACCCCAGCAGTGAACAGGAAGCAGCCCAACACAGACAGTAGGTCCATTACTTTTCATTTATTTTTACACTATATTTTCACTAAAAAGAACTTAAAGTGTCAAGGAGGCTAGCCCAGCCGATCCAAACATCATTTCTACATTTTTGTACGAACCCGGCCCGACGTATCCACCTTCTACGTTGTAACCAGCTCAACTTTTCTCTGTTGGCCAGCACACACTCCTGGGAGATTATTCTGTAATGTGAACAGTTAGTATTTCTGCTGTTCACCTCACGAGAGATTAAAATGTTTGTCACTGTGATAACCTTCCATAGTTCTCCTGTGTCGGTGTCTAATAAGCATTCAAACTCATGGATCTGTCATTCAAACCGGTGTTACTGGTTTGCATTTCATCATCTCGTGCAGCCCTTTGGCTTTTTACTTAAAGCAGTGCCACTTTTAGTCTGACTGCCTGCTGAACATCTCGGCCTCGGCTGCTCAGATTTGACCAAATCTGTCCAAAACATTATGGAAGTGCTGCTAAATTGCTGGAGTTTCCCTTTAAGGGTGAAATTCAGCTGTTAGTCATTTTCAAGTCACTTAGTGGATCCTTAATCTTAAAAGGGAAAGTCAAGTCAGTTTTATTTGTATAGCTCAATGTCACAAATCACAAATTTGCCTCAAGGGGCTTCACAGCATCCAGCACCATCTGTCCTTATAGAGCCTCGATTCAGATAAAGAAAAACTCCCCAAAAAACCCTTTAATGAGGAAAAACATGGAAGAAAGCTCAGGAAGAGCAACAGGACGCTCAGACAGGAAACAGAATAAACCAACATAGTAAAATTACAGTACGGACAGTCAGGATGAAAGTTTCATATAAACAGTTGCTGTAAAGAGAGAGAGAAGAGGAGGAAGCGATGAAGGAGGGAAGATGATGCGCTTCTGACGAAGAGCGAGGGAAGGAGAGAGGGGTGGAGAGAGGCAGACACAGAGCAGGAGAGAGAGGCTGAGGCAGCACTGGATGGTCGCTCGGTATCTCTCTCTCTCTCTCACCTGTCTCTCTCTCACCTGTCTCTCTCGCTCTCCTCCTGGCTGTTGTTGCAGCAGCAGCGTTGATCTTCATCAGCAGCAGCAGTAGCAACAATGTGGTGCATCAACTGCGCCTCGGACAAAACGCCCGCGATCCTGCACAACAAGCTGCTCTACTGGTAAGAAAAACAACCACCAGGATCCGGAGAGGATCCGCTTTTAGCCCGACTCCTCGCTGCCTTCCTGCCTCCTCCACACTGACCGACCAGCTGCGTGTTTTCCGCCGGTGATGCCGCACTGCTGCGCGGCTTTTCTGTCACGGTCGTGTGTTTTTGGTTGTAAATCTTAATGAAATGCGACATGACGGCTGTCAGGCTGTGTGCTGGTGCTGGTTGCAGCGTGAGAAGTAGTGCTGGGGTCGCTCTGATTGGTGCTAATATTGGCAGTATTATCAGAGTTATTGGCGGTGTTGTTGCTGGTGGATTGGTGAGCTGTTAATGTGCGCAGAGGAGGCGGTTTTGCTACTATTGACCTGTCGTTTGTGCGCGTGCACTTGTGTTTTTGTGCGCGTGCCTTTGCCTCTCCTCCTCCTCCTCCTCATCTCTCTCTCCTTGTCTCCCTTTACAGTATGTCTCTCTACCTTTTCTCTCTGTGATGCAACGTCCTTAAACTTTTTAAATGATCATTAAAGATAAATCAGATTAAAGGAAACCCCCAAAAAATCTGCTCTTCAGTTTTACCTTAAAGATGAGGGGTTCAGCCTGCGTGGACACAAGGTTTTAGGGATACTTTGGTCTTAAAAGTCATTAAATTACCAGCACTATTTATTGATATTGAGTTATGCATGTGCTAAATTAAGGCTTTTGAAGGAGTTATGAGCGATGAGAAAAGCCTGCAGTAATAACGAACTGCTGACATACAGAAAGATAATACAAGTAACAGAGCAGCAGCCTCATATTGTCTCTGTGTGTCCTAAATTCAAACTCAAATATGCTTTATTGGCATGACTGATAAAAAGCCTGTGGTGATGGGAGAGCGTTCAGAAATGAGCCAAGTAATAAAGAAAACAGCTTCCTGTCGGGCTCAGGTGAGACTAGGTGAGTGTCTACCTGTGTGGTGCGTTTCCCTTTTCCAGTAGCTGCCAACCAGTGATTTGGCTTGATTTCATTTTCACATAAATATCAATAGAGTAGGATAATATACTGCATTACAACCACAATCAAACAGAGGAGTAATACAATCACTGAAGCAATGAGCTCTCTTGAATCATGTAGGTCTGCTGTACATCAAAGAGACATATTTTGACATGTATTTCTCAAAATGACTGATAAAAGAACACGTTATCATGTTTCATTTTTATGTTGACAGTGTAAGATGTGCAGAGTTGTTCTCATGTAGGACAAGTTTATCATCTGGCCACTAGCTTCTTAGCTAGCTACCGCTAGCTGCTAAGTTTGTGTTTTGGTTTGCAACAACTGGAAAAATGTCTGTCTGTCTGTCTGTCTGTCTGTCTCTCTGTCTGTCTCTCTCTCTCTCTTATTATGGGGGGGTTATGGGGTTAATCTGCCTCAGTAATGAATCAGATGCCTGTGAAGCTGATCGCTGTTTTAACATTTTCCTCTCCGACCCCTCAGACCTCACAGACACACAGAGACAGACAGGCAGACAGACAGACAGACAGGCAGGCAGGCAGGCAGACAGCAGTCGGACACTTTCATCCAAAAACAGACAGTAAAATCACAGTTTGAGTCATGTGACAGAGTGTAACCACAGATATCAGCTGTTCAGAGCCTTTTAGCATACAGAGCAGTGAAGGTGTTCTGATCATCTCACCACTTTAAACACAGCAGAGTATCATAAACAAACAATACGATAAAACAAACCAGCAAAATAACTATAAAGAGCCAAAAGTATGGTGGTTCCAGCAGCTGGTTGATAAAATACCCAGATTCACTGAACTCCAAGGTCAACAGATCTCTTATAACATCTTTTTATTTCTTTTTATTAGAAAATAGCAAAGTACAAAATATTAGGCGGCAGGTTTCTTGTTTGTAGCCAGACATTGGTTAACCACATTATATCAGCACAGCTAATTAATGTTAATGTTGTAAGTAACTTCCCTTGAGCCCAAAATGAAACATGGCCGGCGTCTTCACTCAGCCAGAGATCATTAGTGAGGTGAAACTCTATAACGTCACTGTACGATGATGAGAGGACGGTGTGTTGTTGTAATCTCCTCGTGAAGCTTTCATGAATATTTGAAGAACTTAGAATTTGAAGGATAGTTCTGAATCTCCAGTATCTGGAACAAGTAGGCTACTCTTTCAGTATAATATATCAACATTTTACAGCTTGTGAACATTAATAAGCTGACACTCAACTCGGCTTCTGCCCTTTCAGACAACAAAAGTTGATTTCTCAACTGATTCTTAGTTGTATTTAACTCTTAGTTACTTACAAATAATAATAATTTTATTTATATAGCACCTTTAAAAACAGAGTTTACAAGATAAAAATTAATGATAGATAAATACAAATAAAAAGAATAAATAACAGTAAAAGCAAAGCAATAAAAAGACGAAAAGACGACATCACATAAAAGCAAGTCTATAAAAATGGGTTTTAAGAAGTGATTTAAAAGAAGTTACTGATTCTGTGAGCCTTAAATGTTGAAAGCTGAACCTTAAATGGATTCGAAAGGAGATGGATTCAATAAGCAGATAGTACAGGGCTCACAATTAGCACCAGCCACCAGCCAAATGCTGGTAAAATATGCAACCAGCACTCACTCACCAGCCAAACACACTATTACTAATCTATTGAGTGGCTGGCAAAATGTGAACATTCACTAAGCATTTGGCCGGTGGACAAAAAAGTTAATTTTGCAGCATGTAGTACATAAAGAAATCAAGTAGAAACATGTTGATGAAGAAAACAGATTATTACTATTTTTACCCCAGACACTTAACACATCTGTAATCTACATTTTCATAATAACAACGTATCGAATGACAATCAGCTGAATCTGCAGCTCCACTCGGCTTTACAGAGCTTTATAATAACTTTCAGCTCATAGTTTATCTGTCCAGCTACAACTTTACTGTTCTGGTTCCCTCTCAGCCTCTCATAGTGTCATTTTCAGAGAAGAAGCAGTAAAAAGCCGCTGTGCACTACCTGCTCAGACACAGTCAGAGACCAGCTGGTGAACATAGTGGAGCATTCAGCAGCTAAAGAGCCAGATGTTTCCCTCAGGAGCTGGTGGAGACCAAAAACAGAGCTAACAGAGAGGAACTGGACTAACACGACTCCATAACTGCCGGATGTGGACTGAAATTCACCAACTTCAAAGTGACAATATGTCATTGTTGTGTTCACAGCTTGTTTCTGCTGCCCCCAAGTGGCCAAAAAAATCAGTTATTCCAGGTTTGAGTGAAACCACATCCTAAAAATAAGCATATTATATAAAACATTATTGATTATCTCTTCACAATATTTTGAAAAATTTCTGCTTCACTTTTACAAAAGGTCACTTGCTGAGTTGTTGGATCTTCTGCGTTTTGAAACACGTTAATTCGTGAACATGAATTCCAGCTGTTTTTCTCAGAATAGAACAGAAGTGTTTTGGAGCAGAACTGTGTTCAATCACCGCTTTGTTCCTTCCAGGACACCGTAGCATCAGGAATCATTGCAGGCATTAATATTCTGTGTTTAAACAGTATTACTGAGCTACACGTATCCATGATGTTCGCTTCATTTTAGCATCTAGAGAGAAGTCATCTTCTCTACAGGTGGGAATCCGTCCCGCAGCCCCAGCAGTGTGGCGCTTCATTAGTGGGAGTGTTGAGGAAGAAGAGACATAAACTGAGTCATGCAGGCTGTTTGGGAAGCGTTGCTGAAGGAGTTGACTCAGCAGCATTGTTGCTTTAATCCCAGAGGAGCGAGGCTGTTGCCTGGAAACCTCCGAGCTGCTTCTGACCCGACTCCCCGCTCAGGCTTTCTGGGACTGTGGTGTCTCGGCAGATTTGCTAATGTTATGTGTTTTTGGGGTAGCTTCATGTCAAGTTACATTCACTCACGTCTAGTCTCGTCTTGCACTTCCTGTTTTATTGTGTAATTCCTTTCCTGTTTTCTGTACGGACTTCCTCCCCTTGTGTGGTTTCCCGCCATTTGTGATTGTCTGCCCCGCCCCTGATTGGATTCACCTGTGTTCATTCTTCCCTGTGTATTTATAGTCCTTGTTTCCCTTTGTCCTGTGCCAGTTCGTCTTGTCCTGTCTGCATGTCTGTTGACCCAAGTGCTTTCAGTGATTCAGGTTGTTTTCTCAAGTTGCCTTGTTGATTTTGAGTTTTCTATGAAGTTCCTGTTAAATCCTCTTACGAGCGCTTTTTGTTATATTTTGTAATCCTCCTTGAGAGCATTTTTTGTTGACACCTTACCGTCAGTAAAGCCTTTTGTTGAACCAAACGAACAGTTTGAAAGTCGTGCTTTTGAGTCCACATCCTTGAGTCCAAGTTCGTAACAGGGACAGATTCAGGCTGTAAGGTCTGTTAGTAACGCTGAGCAGGAGGAAGGATCCTACAGGCTGCAGTCTTCATTCCAGACCATTATTATAACACACTGATGACGAGCTATTCTTAGAGGCTTACTAGTAATGGAGATAAAGATGTGAAGTTTGTCCTGAGCATGGCGCTAGAGGAAAGGTCACGGGGTCATTCAAATCTAAACGGGAGCAGGAATGTGATCTGTACATTTCATGGCAGTCTTTCTTTAAGATTTTAAAATATTTCTTGTGTTTAACTGGAAAGTTTGTCTTGATGGTGGTGCTAGAGGAAAGGCGAGGAGGTCACCAGAATCATTAAGATTCATTCTCTTGGGAACATGCATAGCAATCTTTCCAGTATTCAGATATCTGCAAAGGACAGACAGACGTCGTAGTTGTGTTTTTGTAATTTGTGTCTCTGAACTGTTGGAAACTGCTGATGTTTAAGTCAGGACTGCCTTGAAAATGTGTGTTTTATTTAATACCCAATAAACTGTTTAACCATCTGTCAAGACAAAACTGCAGGACATACTGTTGAGTTTTGTTCTATTTTAGATGTCTATATATATAAATAGATGTACAGTAGATATTTGAAGATTGTGAATGTAACAGAACTCGGTGCACTGTTGAGATTTGTGAACATGTCTTAAAGGATAAGGCTGCCGTTGTTCTATATTTTTATTCTTGTCAACAAATCCCATGAAAAGACCAAAACCAACAATGTGTCCAAAGTTGTTGTGCCTTCTGTCTGTACATGGCTTGTATCCAGCTAGCTTACCTGCAGCCGCTGTCAACGCCTCTGGTGATCCGTGGATTATTCTCCATCTGTTTATCTGACTCTTGTGTCACAGAATTGTGGATTTTCTCAATCTGTTTATTTGATGGTTGTGTTCCACCGTCTTCCCCCTGCTATGATTTTCCATAGCTGGTGACGGGACGGCTTTGAAATACTCCATATCGGAATTACTCCAACTCCACCTGGATGTTACGGCATGCCATCCCTGTTAGGTGCAAATGTCTATAAATAGCTCTTTTATCCAGAGAGCTTTACAAGGTTTTTGTCGCTCGTGATGGCAGCGAGCTACCACGCAGGGTGCTGGCCTGAGCCATTTGGGGTTCAGTGTCTCACCCAGGGACACTTCGACATGTGGACAGGAGGTGGAGGGGATCGAACCGCCAACCTCCTGAACCACAGCCGCTCCACAGGGGCTTTGGTTACTCCGAGAGCTGCATCGTCTCTCTGGTGTCCGAGGCGCACAGAGGCACCGCGATTCCTAGTAGTAAATAGTTCATTTGTTGGGGACTATTTTCAGCGGTGGATGAATCCACATTTGGTGCTCTAGTGAATATTTGGGGCAGCAGGACGGTGTGTGTGGGACTGAGTCCAGATAAACTACAGTGTGTGTGTTCATGGTGATGAAGGAACAACAGTGAGGCTCACTGATGAGTTTTTAATAGTCTTTGGAGCAACAGTGGAGCTCTGTGGCTCAGAGGAAGAAGAGACATCATTAGTTGATACATTCAGTGTTGGTTTGAGTCTTTTCATTGGATCAGTTGACTTTAAGAAACATATAAAATATCATCAGACTTGTGCTTTATGATTAAACGTTGTCTCAGGACTGTACAGGCAGGAGCTCTCCTGTTAGTTTTGTTGAGAGTCGGAGGTTTTACATTTTAGCTTTACTATCTGTAGTCAGTCAACAAACTCCCAGCCTGGCTGCCCCCTCTTCAACCTTTAAAGCCTTTAAACACCAATTTGTGCAAATAATGTGACAACAAAACGGAAGCCGTGCTCTTTCTACCAAAGATGATTAATGAAAGTGATTAGTTAACCACCAGGATTAGCTTCAGTAGGAAAGTATTTGTCATGATTTGAGAATTGAACCTCTTCTGCTCAATTTAAGCTAAATGTTTCCTGTTTCAATATCAAACTACTTCCTGTTTCTAGTCTCCTTCTCTGTATCCCTCCCTGCTCATGAAACTCTCTCTTCGTTCTCCTGCAACAAAAACAACGATTTAGTTTTCCTTTTGTTCTTCACCTTGATCTCACTGGTTTCTTGATGAAGGGTGGGGGGTGAAAGAGTGAGGGGTTTAATTTCACAACTCAAGACAAGAAAAAAGTCAGGAGCATCTGAAGGGAGGTGTCGCTGTTTGATACCGACTCACACATCACAGCACGCGGTGACGTCACATCCAGGAGGGCAGCAACAGAAACAAGATCTTCAGCTAAAACACTGAGTGACAACAGAGTTTCTAGCAGCGACTTATCTTTGCTAAAGTCATTCTTAAAGCTTTGAAATAACCACCATTTTGATAAAGTGGCAGCAGCTCTTACAAAATGGCTTCTAGCTACAAAAGAAACCAAAGCGAATAAGCGGTCAGGATATTTATTCTGCCCAGGAGTGACGGCACTTTGGAGCAGGACTCTCTGCATCTTCATTTTGGCTTTTATACTTGAGGAGTTTAATCCCATGTCATTGTTCTGCTGCAGACCAGCGTGAAGCTGAAGATAATGCGTCCACATGCCCGGAAAATCCCTAAAAGGCCCGTCAGGATCCACAGCCTCACAAGACTTTCTAGTTTCTGGCTGAAAAAAGTCTGGCCAGTGTTCAAAAAAACCCTCCCCATCTCTCTCTGTCACCTTAACCTCAGACTCTGCTGACTGAGCATTTAAGTTAAGATTTCTCTCCCTGAACTCCTCGAACAAGTTTCTGTCTTATTCTTTAATGGTCTTCCTCCTCAGATCAGACAGTCTCAGGTTTTTAACTAAACCTTGAAGACTTTTCCCGCCTCGTCACAGCTGTCTGCACCTTAGTTACTGTTGCTTAGAAAGTTGGTTACCATGGCATAACTGAGAGCATGAAGCCTGATCATTCATTATAACAAGAACCAGCAGCTGTCATGTAAAAACCTTAAGTGTCCTGTTATATGTCTGAGTGTCCTCAGCTCTTGGATCAGGTCCTGTGTGTTCATGTCCTGAGACTTCTGTTGCAGATCTTTATTTTCAGTTTCACACAGTTTAGTCAGATCAGAAAGATCCAAACATGTTTTCAAAGTCCCGAGCAGCGCTGAGATCAGTCCATTATATAGGCTTGCTCTGGAGTCGGGGCGCACTCATCTGGGACCTGAGACTATATACATATATATAATAATTGCATGGATTTCTTTTTTTCATGTGACCTTTCTCTTCACTGGACAGACAGGAAATAGGCTTTGAAGTATGTTGGGTTGAAAAAAACTGCATTGTAAGGTCCTTAAAGGCCAGTTCAGACCAAAGACTCCAACAAGTCCTCCAACCTAAACAACAGAATAGGTAGTTTTCCAATGACTCCCAAAACGACATATATAGGCGTAGTCATGGTAACAACAACATGTGGCTAACGTTGTGAAATGGTCACAGTTTGGTTATGTTTAGGACAAGATCATGGTTTGGGTTAAAATAAGTACGTTAGTTACATAAGTTAAGTTATGTACGCAAGTTAAAATACGTCAACGTTGACTTTTGGTTTCACACAGGACACGAACAGCAGTCTCCGGAGTGAAAGTCCTGTGTTGTTTGAAAAAATAGTGAAAAAATGCCATTCACAATTTCGAATGAGTATTTTCTTTGAAAAATTACTGAAATGATTAATTGATTATCAAAATAGTTGCCGATTAACAGCTCTAGCCAAATCTAACTGTACAAGCATTTGCTATAAATGTTTCCAACATGATATTGATGTATTTGTGTCTCTTCTATAGCTTACCTTTTTCTGGTTGTCACCAGAATCACTGTAAACCATCCTCATGAATATCCACAGAGACTCTCTGTGACGAGTTGTCATTGAGATATTTTCTCTCTGGACCAAAGTGTTGGACAGACAAACATAACTGGCAGAGCTTAAAAAGTGTTTAAGGCCGGGATGTTTCCTGTTAATAACCGTACTGACAACAGGAGTCCCTCACAAACACAGCAGAGACAGAAGAAGCCTGAACTCATCATTGTCTGCTGGTGTTGGACAGGAAGTGTCCTGAGCAGATTCAGCGCTCAGTCCTTCACTCTGCTTCTCCTGTTTCAGACAGGCCGAGGCATGATGCAGCAAAATGCTAACTACCCTGCGCTATAGAGCCTGTGTGTGTGTGTGTGTGTGTGTGTGTGTGTGTGTGTGTGTGTGTGTGTGTGCAGAGTGCTGTGGGTGGATGATCAGGGCTTATTATGTCTGCTCAGCTCAGATTCTATATGCACACCGACCAGCTTTACTGCAGCAGGGCGGAGAAACAGGCTCATATAAACAGCCTGCACTGCTCCAACTGTGGCTTGTAATGTGTGTGTGTGTGTGTGTGTTTGTGTTCTGCAGTATTTTGTGGGCTTCAAACACCCCCAGATGAACAGAACAACCAGAAGGTGTGTGTGTGTGTGTGTGTGTGTGTGTTCTTGTACAAGTAGGTTGGTGTATGTGTGTGTGTGTTTGTTTGTGTATTTAAACGCGTCGAGAAAATAATTGGCTGAGCAGGACGGCAACAGTCAGGCTTCCAGGGCTTGAAATTAGCACCCGCCAACCCTCCAAACGCAGGTAAAAGTGAACGGAGGCAGTTACCGTCGCTGCAGGACGACGCGGCTGAATCAGAGTCTAAATATTCCCACAATCTGTTCCCACAGTCTCCAGAAACACTGAGCTGTGACATGTAGTACAATACACTGTGCTGCTCTGTGCTGCGTCTCTGTGGCTCTGAGGTTTGTGGAGGGATCATGCATGAAATCTCAGTTCCAGTTTAAACTTCTAGTCAGCCATCGATGTCGATTATTGATCTGTCAGCAATCAAATTAGGCTTTAACTGCAAAGAGACGTTTGACAGAGGTTTGAGGACAGAAAGGAGAGGAAGGACACTCTGAAATTTGAAATAAAGCTGTATTTTCTATTAATACATTAAATGTTGAGTCTATAACCTGTTGGTAGTAGTAGAGGGATGCTCTCTGTTAGCTGAGATGATTGATTAGCAGCAGGGACGGGAATCGAGAACCAGTTTGTTTTTGACTGTTCCCACATTCCCTCAATCTTCTTAAATAATAAAGTTAAGAGTTAAAATGTTTATTATTTAACTTATAATATAATTCAATCTAAAACTGTTAAAATCCAAATACAAGTTTAATTGATATTCTCTGGAGTACAAAATAAAAAAAAACATGATTTAGGAAAATGAATAAAAATGGAGGTATCTGTTTTTGCAAATGAACTCTTCATGTACTGTATGTCTGTTATATTGGTTATATTGGGGTTAGATAGCTCAGGATGCCATGACTAAACGTCCTTTAAAGCAGGGGTTCTCAACCTTTTGTAACTTAAGGCCCACGCTGACCACCTTCCCACATAAACACATCATCCCGGGTTCTTTGTGTTTAAGTGTCTCTGGAGCTTCGATGGTTTTAGCGCCTCATCTGAGGATTTCACCAAATTCAACATGCCGTGCTTTCGGCTCAGCATCACTGCCGGACATCATGAATCCACATTTAATGTATTCAGGCTCATATTTCCTCACCACACGCTTTGGAGCTTTTTACTGGTGCAGTTTGTCTCCCACATCACTTTTTCCTTTCAGAAACGGATCCATTTTGTGTCACTGCATCCGAGTGAACGTTAGCTAGCTAACAGCGGCAGAACACGCGTGTCTCCACCTGATGATGTGTCGTGATTGGCTGGTGATATTCAAACATAACTGCTCATTGAAATGATGCATTTTAATTTGATGTTTTTTATTTATGTGAATCCGTGAGCACATTTCAAGCTTTGTGAATTACTAAAAACGTTTTTTTTTTTTCTTAATCTAATCATTTGGCAGCACCACTGCCTCCGCGGCCCACTAGATGGCGCTCTGAGGCCGCGGCCCTCTGGTTGAGAACAGCTGCTTTAAAGAGGCGCTGTGGTCTAAAAAAGTTTGGGAACCACTGGTGGAGAGAGATTGGCCATTAACTTCAGATGGAGCGGACTGACACCAGGAGGAAACAGCTGCAGAGACCTGCTGTTATACACAACTAACACATGCTGGTACACAAGATACAAGTAATACAACTAATAACACACTAGTGGTCAAAAACTCCACCGGCTTTCAAGCACTTCAACATAACGTCAAAGTCAAAATGTGACTTCTGAAGTCGTAAATGCTTCAGCAAATGGACGCAAAACCTAGCTAAGCAGGTACTGTGTTTAGCTAGCTAACGAGACGTCATTATCTAAACACAAAATCAGATGGATCAGTTATGAAATCACCAGTTTCCAGTCAGAAATGAACCAAATCTGGATCGTCAAGGCTGGTGCGGAGTCGACAGAATAACTTCAACCGTGAGAGAAACAACAGATCCACACCGTACACCAGGCCCAGAGAGTTACCAGACAAATGGCAGCATGACATGTTTGAGGAGCATGCTGGTGGACGCAGAGAACAAAGTGCAGGAGCAGAGAGAAGTGTAGAAAATACAAAGACACAAAGATGTCATCTGTACGTAGCAACTGTTACTCAGGTTTCCAACATGGCCGCCTGAGGCTGTTACATCACCTGGAAGCCCTTTAAAGAAATGACAAAGCACGATCAGCTGCAGATGGTCACTGCTGCCCCAATGCTTTCACTCCTCCTCCCTTTCTATTACTAACTAACTGGTGTGAGTGTTGAGCAGCGATGTGGTGTGTTAATTACATTCAGTCAAATATTTAGTGACTACAGTGGCCTATTAGTCAGTTTCAATTATAAAATCTGTCCAGATCATAGTTCAAAATAAAGAGCATCACTCTTTTACTGCACATTTAAAGATCTTCCAACTACTATGAAATTAAAGTCACTCTAACATCTTGAGCATTACATTTAATCAGTCCAGCACAGGTAACAGGTAATCATTATGTGACCTACTTTTCAGCTCGGTGTAACCATCCAGGAACTGTACCAGGATCAGCTGGCTGAACCTTCAAAGACTGACAGAAAACATTGTTATAATAGACTGTCTATGAAGCAGTCGATAGCTGTGATCAGAATAAAAATGCCTCATGTAACCACCTCAATCTGAAGAGACTGACCTGATCGCGTTGAGAGGGGGGGTGTAAACCTTTGATAATCCGTTCAATAGGAAAATATTAGCTCCTAATAACCATGGAAATGCTTAATCCGATGGTTTCTCTCTGGTTGGAATCAATCTATTCTTGTTTGCCCCACGTGGGGGAACATTAGGAGACGTGAACGAGTTTCCAGGAGGGACAGAAACATGGCGGCAGCAAAACCAAACTTTGGTGATTTAAGGATTGTCAAACGCTTCGATGGTCGAAAGCCTTCAAACAACGAGTCGTTGAAAAGATGAACGAAGACGAAAAAACCTTCTTCTTCTTCTTCTGTTATATTTCCGGCAGATTAGATGCTTCACATGGGCGGAGCCACTGAGCTCATGTCAAAAGAGTTATATTCTGATTAAATGCTTCGGGGCACGTAAGCACATCTTATTGATCACTTTATTTAGCGTCCATGTAAACAGTTAAGGTGGAAGCTCTAGAATCAGAATCAGAATGATTTCAGTCAGGTTGAAGAAATATTGACCATGAAACTGCAGCTTGTAATGACAGAGAAGCAGATATAGTGCGGTGCGTTTAGCTTGTTTGCTGGTGCTGCAGTTTAACGCTCCAAGATGTTAAACCCAAAAGTGTCTGGGTCCTTCATGACACACATCCACCTTTTCTGTCCCACCAACAAAACATTATTAACGACATACAAGAATTGAACCCCCTGCAATATATGGCATAACTATCTAAAACATCCAGTGATGCTGCAAAACCTGTAATTAAGGCGAGTTAAAGCTGAGAATAAAGGGCTAGAGTTGAAAGGGTTAATTGGTGTATTGGTGTAAGAGTACCAATTGAACACTGTCCCTGTTTTTCCCTGTAATTAGTGACCCAGTCTCCAGAAACTGTTGTGGAAATTGCAATTACATGTCAGTTCATTTCTAGTGAAATCAGGAAACTATGACCCATAAAATGAAGCGTTAATAAGAAATCTAAAAGGTTGAGTGTGATATTCGGCTGAACTTCTGTCATTATTCTGTCAAAACAAGGATAAAATAATGATTTCAGATATTGTCATGGAGCAGAACATTTACCTTTTTACAGTCTGTGCTGATGAAAGTAGCATTTTACTCGGTTACAGGAACGGGAGCGCTTACAAAGATAATTACCCGAGAGATTTGTGGCGATCAATCTGGATCTATTTTTTGAGGCTCGTCAGTGTTTAAAAACAGCTTCGCTTTCTCACCTGAAATGCAACTGACTTCTCAGCTCAGAAATAAACCCGAGAATCACACACACACATGCTCGTCGTACGGTCTGACACTTACGTTTTAATGCATGTGATGGTGTGTGTGTGTGTGCAGTTTAATTTAACTGGTAATTCCCTGTAGAGGTTTTTACAGAAAAGCTCTCCAACTGGAAAACTGTTTGCAGTCTGTCGTGCTCGTGACAGAAATATGACTGAATCAGGTTTCAGGTGAAATATTTCAGTGTTTTCTTAACTGCTTAATCTAGTTTACGCAGAACCAGATGGGAATTGGTCACAAAGGCAAGTGTTTCTGGCAGAGTGCGATCCTCGCAAAAGTTAAAAGAGGTTCAACTTTTCATGCAAGTAAGCAACTTCTTTTTGTCTCAATCAACCAATCATGATAAAGAAAAGACAAGATTTCATGTTTCCCACAATAGAAATGAACATGGACAGAGTTGTACCCTGGTTCCAGACCTCTGGATCGCTGCTCACATGTCCGATTTGTTCAGCGATTATAAGATGTCTGGTGCTGTGGAGAAACACTCAACCAATCAGAGCTTTGTAGGCGGGATTAAGGTTTAATTATTGCCAGCAGCACCAGCGTCCTGTAATATTTTCCTGTAGTAGTCTCAGGAAGGTTTGGACTCGATTCAGACAGTCTCTCCAGCTTGAACTAGGCTAAATGTTAAAATGCAGTTTTCAACCAACAGCGGCACAAAAAAAAAAAGCAGTAATATCATGAGTGATGACTTTGTGCTGCCAGTTTAGTTATCTTGGCAGCTAAAGAAAGTTTAGATCCTAACTCTGCTGTTTTCATCACATGGCGCCGTCCAGCTGAGATTTACAGTGTTGTGTGGACACTTAATGTGCTTTTATTGCTGATATATGTCTCAATAAGTTCATTTTATATTCTAATCCAGTGTTTATGTTCAAGCGAATGAGACGAAGCAGGGAGCACACGTCCCCACAGAAAACATGTTCTCACAGCTAATGGGCGGCGTGGCTGCAACAACGGAGGCGGCGCCGCCAACCACTCACTGTCTTAGTTTTTCCTACATAGCTAGCTACCTAACTACATCCATGCAAAGTAGCAGCAGAAAAATGGTCAAAAAGCACGACGGAGCTGGACAGGCTGCGGTGAGTCGACTTACAGAATTAGCAGCTTTTAAACAGGAGCGTTTCTTTGATCGTTAAGTTAACTGCTCTTAGAAACCGCAAGCAATCCGTCTCGCAGATATAACTTTCAGTCGACACGAAAGACACCGAACTCTTGGGGAGGGGTGGGGTTGGAAGTGTGATGCGGCCAGGAGGAGGCTTCGATGATGGCAACAGGTACAAACACCACCTGGTTCATTTGAAGCTGAGGACTTCATTCTAACATCTGTCTCCTCCTCCTCCTCCTCCTCCTCTGCGTTCTTCTTGTCCTTGTGCTTCTCATCACCTGCAGTCCTTTAGCCACCTCCTCTGCATTATCTTCTCCTTCTCTTTGCAGTCCTGGAGCCTCATCCTCCTCCTCCTCCTCCTCCTCCTTCTTTAACCTCCTGCCATCCTCCTCCTTTTTTATCCTCGTCCTTGTCCCCCTCATCATTACATCTCGTTTGCAAGCTTAAGGCAACATCCTCTCTTTCTTTCTCTTCTCCTCCTCCTCCTCCCTCCTGCCATACCTCTTTCCTTCCCCTTTTTCTGTGCCCCTCCTTCATCCCATCATCCTTGTTTAACCTCCTGCCACACTTACTCCACATTCTCCTCCTCTTTTTCTTTCATCTTGTCCTTGTAATCCCACAATCCTCTCACCACATCCCTCCACTTCTCTTTTTTTGTTTATCCTCCTCTTCCTCTTCCTTACCTCCTTTTTCTCTCCTCGTTAAACCTGCACTCCTGATTTTCTCCCTCTCCTGCTTGTTTTTCCTCATTAGTGCTTTTGAATCTTGATCCACCTCCTCTTCCTCCTCCTCTTCCCCACTCGACCTTTTCCTCGTTCTGGCCGACGCCCCCTTCGTCAGCACAAACACAAACCTGTTTTGAGTCTCAGTTATCATTATCAGTTGCTGTCGTCTCGCTGTTTCCTGCAGCAGCAGCAGCAGCAGTGTGTGCAGCTGCTGACCCGCAGTGACTCTGCTGAACGGATGGGCGTCCGTGCTGCAGGTAGTGTTTTGGCGACGCTGCAGCCTGCGACAGAAGACAGAGAGAATATTTATTTATAGCAGCGCCCAGGATCAGTCGACGGAGCGGCCGACGCTACATCAACAACACTGAGAAAGGAAAAAGTCACCACATGAGAACAAAGACGTGACAACCTGTCATCACGTAGGGTTTTTGCATTTTAAGTAGCTTTTACCATCTCGCAGTATAGTGGACCCAAAATACCTGAGAGAGAGAGAGAGAGAGAAATATACAGACGAATTCAAGGAAAAAGCTGAATTAATGAGTGTAGAAACACAACAAATGCAGATGCTTCCAGCTCGATGGTTCACTGAACGGTTTGATGGAAATCATGTGAATCATTTGCTCTGGCTTTTGCATAACATTTGAGTTATTACAGTTCTGAGGAGTCAGTGTGCGTCTCGCTACAGCAGCTAGCTTTGGCCTCTCTTCATCTCCAGTGTGAACTTTTTTATTTGCACACATTGTTTAACATTGTTGTGATTGGCTGGATCGTAAATCAGCAGCCCGGCTTTGGGTGCCGTTGTCAATTTTCTTCCTGAGCGACTCTCTAACTCCGTCTGTCTGCCATTTCATGCAGGCCGGGCTGCGTACACTCACCTTTTTTTAAGCTTGTTTGGCAACCACAGGAAGTGCTGTGCTGTGTTGCCATGGCCACGCTGAGTGGTAAGCTGGAGAAGTTGAACAACTGTCTTCCCAGATGGTGGCAGAAGATGGCTTTTTCTTTACTCTTGTTTTTACTTTGGCTGTTGTTTATGTTTTTGGCGGCTGTGACCTCTGACCTTTATCCTCTTCGCTGCCTGTTGCTTGAGATGATAGTGAAGTCAGAACTGAAGCATACAGGAGCTTCCTTGTTGACCTCAGCTCCCCCGGCACTCAGCTTGCAGTGTTTTTTTTTCCCCAAATAGCTCGTCTGTGTGCAGCAGGAGGCCGTTCATCAATCTGCATCACACGATGCCCCCCCATCATGTCCTGTCAGAGGTTTAATAAAACATGAAAGAGCCTAATAGGGTTTTGCAAATGGTATCTGTTCTTTTTTGAACGGCTAGCACATTACAGTAGGTCGATAGTGGTGAATAATTAACTGAACAGAAGATGATGAATGTTCAGCTGCAGAGAATTTCCAAAGAACGCGGCAACATAAAATGCAGCATCTGATCGGAGGCTCCTTTCACAGCTGAACACCAAGACTGCAGTCACCTACAATTACAACCTCTAAATCAGTCGTTCACAAACTGTTATGAACGAAGGCACCGCGTCATAGTGATATGTCTTTATATCCAGTTGTGTAGGTGTGTTGGCAGTAGGTAAATGCTGCTGGTTGTTTCATGAAAGGTATTTCTGAGGTAGGCTGTTGAGCTCCGCACAAATGCACCAAACTGACATCAATATGTCCCCTGTATGATCACGTCAGCATCATGACTTATTGAAATGCTACTAAGAAGTTTAACGAGTGGATGAAACGCATTTTACGGTGCACTTAGCAAACAAGCTAGCTAGCGTTTGTGCTGAAATAACTTGTTGATCTTTTATATGGTG
This sequence comes from Macquaria ambigua, assembly GCA_008360985.2. Classification (NCBI taxonomy): domain Eukaryota; kingdom Metazoa; phylum Chordata; class Actinopteri; order Centrarchiformes; family Percichthyidae; genus Macquaria; species Macquaria ambigua. Next base: position 12,319 of record VMKM01003435.1, on the reverse strand, counting down.
CAGAGTCTGATGGTCGGCCGGTACTTATATTCTTGTTCCTATCCAGATAATAAACGTCAGCACAGAAATAGACACAGGCCTCCCGACCTTCAGTCCTCCAGCCAACACAACGTAACGCAGTCAAAAGGTTTCTTAACCAGACGGTTTCTGTGGCTGAGCTCAGTTACATCAAGTTACACACGTGAATCTGTTTTTCACTTAGTTCTTTTAGACAAAGCATTGTGTCAATGTACATCTGAGTTTTTCCCATCAAATGAGGCGACTCCAGCGTGGGACAGGTAGCTTCCCCTCTCCGAAGCTGTTTTCCCTGTGCAGTCTGGTTGTTTTGCTCAGGTTCAGTCATTGCAGACGGTGTTGAAGGCTGAGATGTGTCAGCATTTCTTTGAGTTGCACTGACTACAGTTGCTTACCTTAAAAACTTGTGTGCTGGAAATCATGTTGCATTACTGGTGAGTTGTCGTCACCAGTCTTAGCTGCAGCACCGCTGCATATTCAGCAGGGTTTTTAATGTTTGTTGCTTATTTCTTATTGCTCATTATGAAATGTTTGAAAACGAAATATAAAAGGAGGACGACGACAAAGAAGACGTCTATGAAGCGCTCCAGAAACCTGAAATGAACTGGATGAGTTTTTACAGCAAAATACCTTTAGGGGTTTCAAAGACAACACAGCGTTGTGTTTAACATTAAAAACCTGTATCTACATATCTGAGTGCAAAATCAAACTAAAGCTGTATTCAAATCACAGAGATCCATAGTGAGAGTGTGAAGGGCACAGTTATGCTAAATAGAGGGCACGAATTATTAAATCAAGAGCATAAATTACTAAACAAATGAATTTATTTTTTTGTCTCCATGACACCTCCCGGGCTCTGTGACACCTCTTTTTTAATGCAGTGAAACATTTAAAAAGATAAACAATAAAAAATGGAAATGAACAGATCTGGCGGCACCCTTGGCTCGTCCTTAAGGCGCCCTCAGGAACAACTGCTCTGAATATTCCTGAACAATGTCTGCGTCTGAACGTTTGAACAGCTCTTTCATGATCAGCACAGCTCAGAATTCTTCTTCAGTAAATTCTGCGGTTTTGCAGGACGTTTTGCAGATATTAGATTTTCAGATTTGTCATTTGGACTCTTCCTCCTGCACTCAAACACTCACTCACCTTCACAGCCATGATTCATCCAGTTTCAGAGGGAGCAGAGGGCAACGATGCTGGACCAAAGAGAGCCGGCCAAATGACTTCAGCTGCCACACAACCTCCTGAAATAGACTTCAAGCTGCTTCGCTGCACAGATCCTCCTCAGGGCTGCCTTATGGCTGTCGTTAAGATTAATGATGCCGGATGTAATAGTGTTATGATATTGATTTTTTTTCTTTTACTACCTCCTAATGAATGAATGGACATAAATGAGATCAATGTCATGTGATAAGACAAGATGAACTTTCTGGATCCCTGAGGGGAAATTTAATAATGGCAGCAGCAAAGAACAGACTATAAAAACTGTACGAGTAACCAAAAATGTTGCTATAATTTCTGCTGAGGTTAGGTCTTCAGAGTAATTAATCCCACTTCTGTTCAGCTACATTTTTATTTTTCAACGTGAAGTGTCAGTTCGTCTCCTTCTGTTAAAAGTCCACCACTTTGGTCCAGACTGAAACATCTCAACAAGTATTGGATGGATGTCATGAAATCCGATGCAGGAAGGATGCAGCTAGTGATTATTTTCTCAAGTAATCAATTAAACGTCTGGCCTATTGAATGTCAGAAGAAATGACAAGCTCCTAAAGCCCCGGGTGATGTCATCAAATTGCGTATTTTGTCTGAAAGACAAAGATAATCAATTTACTGTCACTGACGACAAAGACAACAGCAAATCCTTACAGAGGAGAAGCTGGAACTGGAGGATATTTGGCATTTTTCCTTGAAAAATGACTTAAACGATTATCAAAATACTTGCTGATTATTTTCCTGTCCATTGACTAATTGATTAATTGACCAATCGTTTTAGCCCTACTGTACAGATATTCATGGTGCCCAGAAGATGAATCCTAATGACTTTGGTGATCCCCTGACTTTTCCTCTGATATTTATAGTCTTCAGTGAAATATCTCAACAACTATTGGATGGATTGTCATGACATTTGGTTCAGACATTCATGTTCCCAGCAGGATAAATTGGTGTGGTGATCTTCTGACTTTCTTCTTTAGCGCCATTTGTCCAATACTTTGGTTTATGACCAAATACGTGCAGAACTAAAGAGATTCTCATCAGCTGCAGCTGTAGCCTCAAATGTTAGCATGCTAACACACTAAATTAGATATGGTGAACATGGTGAACATTATACCTGCTAAACATCAGCATGTTAGCATTGTCATTGTGAGCCTGTTAGCATGCTAATTTCAGAATTTAGCTCAAAGTACTGCTAACGTATCTGTAGACTCTTAAGGCCTAGTCACAACAAAAAGAGAAATTTAAAAAAATATATTTTCTTCTAGAAGCTTGGTAACATAGCAAAGTCCTCATAGGGCTAGTTGGTAACAGCTAACACGCTAGCCGGCCGGGCTACATTCAGCAGTGTGAATGTTTTTCATTCAGTCAAAAGCTCCTTCAGCTTAACTTCTCGCTGCTGTTAGGTTTACTCCCCCGGCATTTTGTTCACCACTGAACACCAGTTCTTTAATAAAAGGTTTAGTGGGACAGTTTATACCCCTGGATATTAAATAAAAGTTAATGGTGCAACACAGCTAATAAGCTACATTAGCTTCCTCTCTTTTGGACTCTCCAGCTCTCTGTCCCCTCAAAGGTCAGCTGGTGTGACCAGGCCTTTGGTCTTGTTGGATAAGTAATACAGTGCAGCTCTCTGGACGTGTTGTAGTGTGACGTCTCTGTATCTGATATCACAGAGTGTTTGTAGAATAAAGGTAAAGTCACATTTCTGCTCCCATCACAACCTGGCTTGTGCCCTTTTGCACTATAATTTTCTCTGCAAAAGGTTGCAAATTGCACGAGTTTAGTAAATCCAGCAGAGTACATAATCAACCTCTGTTAACATGTCTCCACCTATTATTTGTGGGACACAGCTGATAGGTTGCAACTACTCGCAAGCACCTTGCAAACGCTTAAATGACGCGCAAACTGCGACTGCAGCCTGATGCACACAGCATGTTTGGGCCACACCTGCAAGTAACAGGCCCGAAAGCCTTCATACCGTATATCTGGCTGTTGGTCTTGTTTACATGTAATGTTACATACAGTTGCCAGATTGTAATACAGTATATACAGTGTTGTTATGTGAAGCCAAGCTCTAACTCACTCCAGATTTTACTCTAGTATATGTATATTTTGGTTTCAGAGGTCATTGAAGCTGTGTAATGTCAGTGAAAACCTTCATTTATTTACCCTCCAGCTCTCCTGCACATACAGCAGGTAGACCTTCACCCTGCTTCAGTCTTACACTGTAGAAATCCATCATCATGTCATGTTTCTCCTGTTAATCACCTCTGCAAAGATGCTTTGTTGACATATTTTCAGGCCTTAGTAGAAATCTTTCCGCCGGCGTTGTTGATGAGAGTCGACTCAATGGAAAGCAGAGTTTGGGTTTATCTGCACTGTAAATAGAGCCGCAGATCTTCGGGCTTCCTTCTTCATTAAACCAACAGGCGGTAATGGTTTATTTGGTGGTTTGTTTTCGGAGCAGCTCTGCGACAATGAAATCTTAATGCTTTGTTTGCTGATAGTAAAACTGCTGAGGAAAAGATAACAGCTTATTACATCGGGAATTAAAAAGTGACTGTGTGAGTTTGTTTGCGCCAAGCTTCATGCACTGTGTTGTTCTTGAGATTGACAGTCCCGTTCTGGAAACAGCAGTTGACAAAACAATGTCAACTCAAGGTCAACTTTCTTGCTTGTTCCAGAGCTTTCAACCTTAACTCTCACCCACTATGTGAGATTGTATGGTCAACTGTCTTGTTCGTGTTTTAGGCAACAGCCAGATGTTCTCCCAAGAGACAGTTGATGAAATATCCAGACTGAAATATCTCAGCAACTGTTGGATGTAGGGCTGCAACTAACAGTTATTGTCATTATGGATTAACCTGTCTTGATTTATGGATTAGTTATTTGGCCTATCACCATATAGAACAAGGTGACATGAGGTGAAGATGTTCAGTTTACAATCATATAAAATGATATGAAACAGAGAAAAGCAGCAAATGCTCACCTTGGAGAAGCTGGAAGAGATTGTTTGACATTTTTGCTTGAAAAATTACCTGAAATTGATGTCAGTCGACCAACTGATTGATTAACTGATCGTTTTAGCTCTAGTTTGATGGATTCGCCATGAAATTTGGTACATTACACGCACATATGTTCCCCACAGGCTGAATTGTAATAACTTTGGAGATCCCTTTTCATCTATCACCATCATCGGGTCAAAATTATATTATTTATATTTATCCAATACTTTGGTTTATGACCAAATAAAACTTTTTAGGGCTAACTGCTATGATGGTAAACATGAAAAACGTTACCTTCAAAGCGTCAGTATGTTAGCATTGTCATTGTGAGCATGTTAGCATTTAGCTCAAAGCTCTGCTGTGCCTGAGTAAAGCCTAACAGAGGCACTAACGTGGCTTGTTTTATTTTTGATGAAGCTAGGCTAGCTGTGACCTGGACCTTTCTCTGTGCTGGGCGCTCAGGGATGAAAGTGATATCCATCTTCTCATCTGACTCGGGGGATTCTGGGGAACTCTGTCCCACTTTTTCCTCACCCCATATCAATTCCAATATCTGAACTCAGGGTTGAGAAAACAATCTCACCACAAGGTCCAAATAGTAGCTGTTATAGCACTTTCGAAGTTTCCTCAGCAGATGGATTTGCACAGCTGTCGTGTATTTTGCAGATGTTTAAAATTACAGTTTTCGTAGCACTTTAAAGACTTCTCGTCCATGTTGGCTTAAAAAGTTAATATTGAAAGTTCATTCTTGACCTTGTGAACAGCAGTTGACAAAACAATCTCACCACAAGGTCGACATCTGCTGAGGAAGATCATGTGATACAACTGAAAGCTCCAGAACAGCTGCTAAATGGACCTTGTGGTGAGATTGTTTTGTCAATCGCTGTTTCCAAGGTCAAGAATTATCAGAGCTCCGGATGTTGATCGATACTAAGTAGTAATCAATCCCAATATTGCTGTTTACTTGTGTTTTTTTATTGTTTTCAAATGCTCTGTTCTGAATTTCAGGAAAAATTACTTCAATTCACTCAGGCGGTTGTAGAAATAGATCCACACACTGAGCCCGACCAAGCAACAACGTGCTGAGAGGTATCCCTTTATTTTTATTGTCTACAACCACTTTCATTTAAAAAGAAAAAGAGTTGATCTAAGTCTTTCTGCTGAGTTAAACTTGAGCTTTTTGACTTTGACTCTTCCTGTATCAGCTGACACCCGGGGGAGCAGCACAGCAGGTACTTTAAACTCTGAGATATACAGTCGTCTGTGATCCAGAGGATCAGAGCAGCACCGCGGTGGAAATGTAGGAAGGATGTAAAATACAGAAGCTTCCAAGGTGTGGGAATGTATGTAAGTTATCACAGCTGAAAAAGCACAAGTTATATGTGATTACTTTGAGGTATAAATATACCAGTCATGGAAGAAGTACTCTTATCTTTTACTCAAGTAAAAGTAGAAATATTGCTCTGTACAAGTGAAAGTCCTATATTCAAGATTTCACTTAAGTAAAAGTGCAAACAGCAAAATGTACTTAAAGTTAACATACTTGTTGGGCAGAATGGTCCCTTTCAGAGAGTTATATTACTATATATATCATATTTTTGAAAATATTATACTGTAGGAAAGTTTTAATCTGTAGCACAGTATCATATTTTATAAAGTGATCAATATGTTTTGTCTGTAAAGTAACTCCAGCTGTCAGATAAACGTAGTGGAGTAAAAAGTACAATATTTCCCTCTGAGATGTTGTGAATTAGAAGTAGAAAGTAGCATGAAATTGAAATATTCAGGTAAAGTAAAAGTACCTCAAATTGTACTTGAGTAAATGTACTTTCTAGTTACTTTCCACCACTGAAATATGCAGTAAATTCTACATAGCATTTCCTCAGTAATTTCCTCCCAGCCAACAGCTGTCCACCATGGAGTAACATATGATCAATATTTATATATCATAGCTACGTTCATAGGTTTCCTCCAGTTGCCTTTAAAAGATAAAGCAGGCAGAGTGAAGGTTACATGAGGTCAGGCTGAATAAAAAGCCGTCTGTCCATCCGTCACCATGAGGCTGACGGAGACAACAGCTCTCAGAAATGCTTGTTTTTTAAGACTTGATTGACCGAATGTCCAGCAGCCATTACTCATACTGACACCGCGGAGAGGCCGAGGCTCTGACGGTCTGATGGATGGACGGTTAAAGGTCAGCTGAAGAGCAGAGACCTGGACTAGACTGCATGAAAAACATTTCCACTGTTGAACGCAGCGAGCTAACAAGAGTGAAAGCGGTTTGACCGGGAACTGATCAGTTCATCACTCATTCTGATTGAATTTGTGTTCAGATAATCAGCTAGCTAATGTTATGAATACTTAATGATTATGAATGATAGGTAACGTAAAATAGCTCTTTGATTTCTTGCCTAATATTTGACTGACCAATCAGATGGTTAGGACAGGAGGAAAACCCGGGGCAAAATAAGCTCAAAAATCACTGCTTAAAAAGTAACAACTAAATGTGACCTAAATGAGCTTATTAGCATTTTATCAATTCTATGGCAGCTAAGAGGACACGGCTGAGAGATGTTTTAGTGAATAAATCTAACTGAAACTGTAGTTCAGTCAGGACCACTTTAGTCAAAGAAAACTTAATTTACATCTAGTTATATTTTTCCTTATCATATATAATACTAGGATTAACTAGCTCTACACTGCAATAAAAGAAGAATGCTGTTTTTTATTTCCATATCTTCACCATCAGCTGGTGAGGATGCTAACTTTTTGCCTGGAAACTATTAGCTTTAGTCTCAGTCTCTTAGCACGATATCATGCACAGTATGTAGCCATCAAGTTCACAATCAAAAAGTGCAGCGTTTTTAAGAAACGTCAGCTGGAGACAGCATTTTCTACCAATTAACTCCCTGAGTTAATAGTAACTTAATTAGCTAACTAGCAACAGCTGATAAAATCTTGTAGGATAGTGGTAATTTCAGCTTTCAAAACTGACATTAGCTGACTTTGTCTACTTCAGTTTTACACTGAGAACTCATTGTTTCAAAATTTACTTTGATGGTAAATCTTCTCTCACTACCTATGTGTCAGGTGAGAACAGAAAGCTTCACAGGTAGCTGTGGTTTAACAAGTATGCTTGTGATGTAAGTTAAATAACATATCCTTGGTCATGTGTTTTATTTATTCTGAGATATATGCGTTGCTGTTGGGTCTCGCGCAAACTTAAAGCTGATTCATCCACTAACTGTCATCTCTCACCTCGTTCGCCCCAATCACATCTCTGCCATCTCTCATCTGACCAATCACAGCCGTCCGTCCAATCTAATTAACTCCACCATTCGACTCTGCAGACAGGGATGAGAGCAGATCTGATACGTGGCCAGTCACATTCTTTGTCTCATCTCGTTTCATCATGGCCAAATTAATTTTTAGACGTGAGCGTTATGCTCCGTGAATCGCCCAGATGAGATGCTGCCCAGCTTCATCACAGCTGATGAGGAGAGGGAAACAAGGGATGATGGGTTGGAACGGGGGGGTGGCACAAATATGAAAGAAAAATAAATGTGGTGAGAGTTTCATACAGGCTTTAGGCAGATACAGAATTCATGATTCAGTGGTTGGCAGCACAAAGTCTCTGATGGTACCTCAGTGTCCAGAGGTGTTTGTTGCAGCTGCAGCTCAGGTGGAAACACAAGATGGGCAGGAAACAGAGGGAAGCTAGGATCAGTTGGTGTGTTTGGGGCCAAAATCAGTCAGGACCAATCAAATCACACCTTTACTTTCCATTTCAAAACAGCGTGCTGAGCCTCCGGCGCTCCTGACAATTTACTGATGTGGAGCGCAGACCGGAACGGGCAGGAAAACCACGAGAGAATAAACCACACCTTAAATTAGATCAGCTGGTTTGGTTAACCTGTGTCCGCTCTGTGTCTGCTCTGTTAGAGATCCATCAGCCTCTGCAGAGGAGGGAACACTGAATGCCTGACTCTGGTTCCCAAACTCAGTTACTTGAGATTTGATTTCAGTTGAAACTGATAGTAGCTTTTATGCTATTTAAAATCTATATAATGAAATTGGTTCTCTATTGTTATGCCTTTGCCTCACTTAACATGGACTTGATGTCTTGTATTCTATATTTAGACTCAGACATGACTTTATACAAAATAAACTGCATTGATTTTACTAGTCGGAATCAATTAAAACAGATTTACATCACATTAAGGGTTCTTCTTTTTATTGAAATATCACTATGGACCACGATAGACAGTTTAAACAAAAAGGATCAAAATCGATGCAGCAGAACCAGAGATATCCTCTTTTTTATTCCACACATTCTTCTTCCTTGTCAAAACTTAGCGCCTACTTTACCCACAATGCAACTCAATCGCTAACAGCTGGGTGTGAGATTCTGGTGTGTTATGCTAGTAGCAGCTAATGTAGCCTGCAGCAGAGATGAGCAGCGGGCTGCAGAGGTCTGGTACAATCACTGCTTTCTAACTCCACACCAACAGATGTGTTTTCATCTTCAGCCCCATCCGACTTATCAGACTCTGGAGACACTAAAGGCTTTATACCACTTTGTTTCACACATGTTGTAGACCTCCCCAACACCTGGAAACACCTGGAAACAGACTTTGATGTGTCGGTGGAGTTCCACTTGAACATGTTTCTGTCCGTTGACTTGAATCAGTTTGGTTAATTTCTATAATTTACATTTGGAAGCGCAAAGTAGAGACTGGAGAAGGAATGTGTTTTTATTAGGTGTTTTTTCAACGCAGTGAGGAAAGTCCACGTATGTAACGGAAGTACTGTAAATCAGCTGATGGTCAGGAGTCTTTGAGGCAAATCTTGTCCCAGTCAACTGTGTCCTTAGACCGTATTGTTGTAATGGGAATAGTTTTGTAAGAAGTCCAAGACCAGTTCTTTCATGCAGCCTTTTGAATCTAAAATGGATTGCGGGAGATGAGTAACAAGAGGATCATTCATGGTACACCACACAGTAAGTCTTGAAAGTTTGGAAAATGCTTAACTGTTATGTTGTCAAGATTAGGAATATGCTTGAATTCAAATATACTCCTTGAAAAATGCTTGATTTTTCAACATAATCTGGTGTTTCATCATGTAAACCAAAAATCTTTTAATATTTGAAATGAAACGATCCCGTCGTCGTATTTGTTTGTTGTCTCCTGACATTTATAGTAACAATTTAGATGTGATGATAACATTTTTAAATATTTTGGTTTAGGTACCTTGAAAGTGCTTGAATTTTCCTCTTAAAAAGCTGTATGATCCCTGGATAAAGATGTTGAATTTGTCCTCTGCTGGATTAAACCACCACATTGCTACGTTCTACTTGTGTCACATGACTTGAGACCAACTTGGGACTTGATTCAAACTTGATTCGGTCACAACTCTGATGTCACGTCTGACTCATGCTTCATGGTGCTCGCTGACAGTGAAAATGTTGCTTGTTTTTTTTCTGCTTGAGGGATTCGTATGAGAGTCAGTCTTGCCTGCATCTCATCCACAAAAACACTAAGATTTTGAGCAGGATCTGGTCGGGCTACATCGGTTCATAAAGCCGTGGTGGAAGCACAAAATAGTTGCTTAAATTTAACCATATCTTAATCATACTATAGTTTCCATGCATCAAAATCACACTGGCATTGAAGGTACTTGGGATTTCTGTGGAATCGTCCCAATATCAGTGTTTGGCAACTGGTTTGAGGTGACAGACACAGAAGACAAAAATGTAGAGAGAGACACTAAGAACATATGCATGCAAAAGAGAGAGAGAGGATAAAAAAAAGGAAACAAAATACAAGACCATCTGTAGGGGAGAACAAGAGAGAGAGAGAGAGAGAGAGAGCGAGGTGGGGATGACACACATGTAGCCTCAGGGTTTGGTGCCATTTGGTGCCTGTTTGGACGACCAGCAACACACACACACACACACACACACACACACACACACACACAGAGATCCACACAGCAACACATCAATACAGAAACACACACCATTCACGCACTCTCTCTCTCTCTCTCTCTGGTAAAACGAGGCCTGGGTAAGCTTTGCCTCACTAACACACATTTCCCAGAGTCCCTGTTGTGTCCTAATGTAGAGCGCTGCGAGCCTACGGGGCAGAGGAGCCGGGCGGTTGCTGGTTCCAATCTGGCCTCAGAGACGTGGATAGAAAAACCCTCTCACTATTTAATCCCAGGATATTTCTGATGACTGGATACTGAGCTTCAGACCAGGATGGAGACAATCGGCAGCCACGAGTGCTGCTGTAAAGCTGCTAACAGCACTGATACAGAGTCAACACTCTTGGATTAAAAGAATAGGATTACTAAAATCAGTTTTTTATGTCACAATATGTCATGGCCCCCTGGAGCAGGGACATTTGTTGGTCTGTCAGTTAGAAAACAGTGAGTCTGTGAGACAGTCAGGTCAGTGAATCATCTGGTCCTCCTCCTCCTCCTCCTTCATGAGCTGGTGTCAGACTGTGAGACCGACTCCGCCTGACTGGGAGTCGCTGCCTGTTCTGTCACATTGCTGCGCCCTCACTTCCTGTTTGTCATGGCTGTTGTTTACATCCAGGAGGAGTCACTGCCTGTCGGGTTCACACAGCGCAGCACACACACACTCACAGCCGAGCAGGCAGCAAAAAACTCAACTTCCCTTTCTGTTTGTCAAACTTCAGCATTTTTTAAGTGTTTGTGAAAAGGAGATCAGGTATCTGAGACCTCCCTGTGTCGCTTTTACAATTCATCTCTGAGTAAATAACATGGCGGCTGCACAAAGATGGAAGGAATTACTGACTTTTACTCCTGTTACTGTAACTGAGTTATCTTTATCGTGTATTTTTTGAAGTTTTAGTTTTGTATGAATACTGTCCTTTCAGTGACATCCAGTACAGGTTCAAAATGTAGGCAGCCAGAACAGAGACTTTAGTTTTTGACAATAAAAATACAACCTGGATTTGAAATCTAAACATGAACTCAAAAAGAGAATAGATGATTAATTTGACACTTTTTTATCTCTTACAATGCACTTACACATTTTGACATTTATTTAGATTGATTTGAGTTACTTTTAAACTGGTGACAGGTTCTTTAAGATTTCAGGACTGGTAGACAGATGACAGATTACAGGAATAGTTTGACATTTTGGGAAACATGCTTATTTATTTTGTTGCTGAGAGTAAAATCAAATACCACTCTCATATCTGTCCATTAAATATGAAGCCACAGCCAGCAGCCAGTTAGCTTAGCTTAGCATAAAGACCGGAATGCACATTTTTGCATTATGACGTGGTTTTCAGTGACATTTTTAGATTGTTTTCTTCATGCTTCACGCTCACAAAATTTACAGAACACGATATTAAACATAATTTGTCATAGCTGGGAAATCCACTTGTGTTCTGTCTCAGATCACAAAGACAGGCAGGAGAACACTGCAGAATAAACAGACTAAATATTAACATGAGGGCGTTTAGAAACATCTCTTCGTGCCTTGAAAATGTGGAGGTGTGCCCTTTAATCGATGTGATGTGAATATTCCAAGGCTGCTCCTCTTGTGGGCAGCTGACTGTCGTTATATTCTGGGTCTGTTCGGCCCGGTGCTGACCGGCTGCAGTGGGAGGACAGAGGCAGCCTGTGCACATGTGCATGAGAGCGTCCGTGCCCGAGTGTATCAGCGTGTGTTTGTGCAGAAACTGGCATCATTACTTTTGACACTGTAACCCATATAAATCAGATGGATTTCTAATCAGTGTCTGTGTGTGTGTGTGTGTGTGTGTGTGTGTGTGTGTGTGTGTGTGTGTTGCTCAGCAGTAGTCGCACAGCAGTTTATTTCCAATCAGCTTGTGTGTGTGTGTGTGTGTGTGTGTGTGTGTGTGTGTTGCTACCAGTGTGTTGTTAGTTACCGCCCCTGGCTATGAAGGCAGAAAGACAAACAGAAACAGAGTGTGTGTGTGTTTCTTCCGTGTGTGTGTGAAAATTAGATTTACAACTGAAAGAAGGAAAGAAAAGAAATGTAAATATGAGAAACTGTATTGAACCTGCTTAGCGTGTGTGTG
>VMKM01003434.1:0-36803 GCA_008360985.2 Macquaria ambigua | reverse complement strand
AAGTCTACATGTATCTGGTTTCTTTAAATCTTCAGCCAACAGCAGTCATCCAAAAAACAGGAACACCTTGAGGAGCTGAGACACAAGCTAACAGTGAACAAAATTATAAAGGACGTTAAATCCTTTAGAACTGTGGAAACTCTTTCTTTTATAATTATAGCTGACTTTATAGTCAACTTGAGTTCAAGGGCAACACATTTTTTATCATGAAATATAACAAATACAGGAGTGTTAGTAACAACCAAAATAAAAAGTTCTTCTTCTTCTTTGGTTCTTGATAGTTCGATGTCTGGAGTTTCCTGAGGTTTGGTCAAGGTCATGTCAGCAGAGGTCACTATCAAGTGTGGATCAGGACAAAAACCCACAAGCTGAGACATCTGGAGTAGAGGGAGGAAAATGTGGAAACTGGTGTCTTTTTTTAATTAGCCTAAATGTTAAATGCAGTGTCCCAAAAGGAGGAAAAAAATCAAAGACAGATGATCACACACTTCCTGTGTGGTTCAGGAAGTATGATCAGGTTCTTAGTATTCGTAGTAGTGATGGGAATTCCTTTTTGGGACACAAAAATACATAAAAAGGGGATCCATAATAATTACAAAAAAGTGATACCTACTGTTAGATATGAAATGAATCAAAGTAACAAAATCCATAACTGATAGCTCCATCAGTGGGGAAATCATAATTTCAAATTATACAAACACAAACAACTGTTTCAAAAAAAATCTAACTGAATATAAACTGTAGGACAAAAGCCAAAAAACAGAGAAAAAAGGGAAACAGCCATCTTCCATCATCCTCTGATGCACTGGTTCTTCAGATTTGCAGAATCTTCCTCGTCACATCTTCTAAGCCCTCGGCTCAGTTTTCAACAATCTCCTCAGAAGTTGGCCACATCTCATCATTTTATATCAAATTATGCAACAGTCATTAGTCACTGTAAATCAGGCAATGGCCGTTACACACCAATATCTTAATCTGTTTAAACTAGACAATAATGTTCTAACAGTTATAAGTCAATCAAAATCACATGGAAAGAAGACATTGTAACCTTGAATTAAATATTTAGTTTCGAGTACATCAAAATCAGTTAACCATGTTAAACAATCTCTCCCAAAGTTTGCAATCCAAGCTTATTTTTGCAAAATGGTACACACTAATATGTGATGGCAGGCTTCTTACTAGCATTTCATAATAATTACTGATCCATTAAAATTCAAAGAATATTTGAAATTAAACCCTTCAGTACTTTCCTACAAAATAAAAAATGAAAGAAATTTCTATTGGTATTTTACAATCAAAAAGAACAAACATTTTAGATACTGAAATAAACAACCCACAATTGCCAGTGCAGTCTTCCACTCACCTTCATATGAGTACATTCTTTGTTACACAGAGAACAGGTATGTGGAAAGATTCTCGGCGAGGCCGCCGCATAGTCTTGCATCATGGTCAGTGTTGGCAGAGCCTTGGAGACTGCCACCTTTGCTGGAGGCTGCGTCATATGAATCAGGTTCTGGATTGGCTGAGGCAGAGCTGGAGAAATAACGATGGGGCGAGGATCACCAGGGATAAACACTGGTTGTTGCATGGCCTGTGAGGCATCAGTGATGCCGGGGATGAGAGGAGCAGAAAAAGCTGGAGGCCACATCATATGCCCCGTCTGCGATACCGGCTTCTGTGTCTGCTGCTTCTGTTGCTGCTGCATCTGCTGCTTCGATTGGTGCTGCTGCATCTGCTGCTGCTGCGTCTGCTGCTGCTGCGTCTGCTGCTTTTTCATCTGCTCAGCATTTGTTGACCCTTGATCTCGAGTTTTACTCTTATTCTTGGTGCCACTGCCATCATTACTGCCAATAAGCACAAGCCCAGGTCGGCTGGGATGCACACCACGGAACAGAGTGCAGGGTGGTTGGGTTTTCGACGTTGACTGGCGATCTGCCTCTGGTTCTTTCAAAGGAACAGGTTTGGAGGCTTCAGACTTGAGAACTCTGATGTCTGTGTCTTTCTTTGGCAGAGAGAAAGAGCTGAGGATTTGGGAAGTCTGGTTTGGTTGGGTCTGCAATCGTTTGATCGGATCATTGCTTGGGGGAGCCACAGAGCTCAGTACTGAACTGTACGAAGAGCTGAGACTGGTAACAGAACTTGCCTGGTCACGTGAAGAACCCAATGTGCTGCTTTTCACCTCTGTCGTATTTTTTTGGAGTGGTTCTCGACTGTGGCTGCTACTATCATAAGGGTCCATCAGCAACATACTTCCACTCCCACCACTGTTAGCTCTACTGCCACTGGTCATTCCAATCTCTTCCCCAACCCCTCCAGTATACTTGCCAGTATGTCCATAGTGAATCACTTTACTCGGCTGGAGAACAGCTGATGACATTTCCTGCTGGCACTTCCCTGACCCTCCAGAAGAACTCAAACTGTGACTGTCCAGTCCACTCACGCTTCTGGTGGGTTGGGGTTCGAGGTAAGGTTTTGATGGAACTGATGTTGTGGTCCTCTTGCCCTTCTGAATGCGGATTTGGTGCAAGATGAATGGCAGGTTAGCAGGAGTGATCTGGTCTTCAGGGTAGGCGATGAGATGTTCCAAGTCCTCTTTTTCAAGTCCGAAGTGCAGAAGGATGTTAGCAGCTGATTCAGAGGTGTACTTGGGTCGACTGGACTCTGTAGAGGCTGCAGGTTTGTCTGGCACTGGATAGTCATAATCACCTAACCCTGGAATGGACTGCATATCATGTTCTCTTTTACTAGGGGCATTAAACCTACTGTCACCACCGCTTGTATAGTTAGACGAAGCAGATGATGAAAATAATTTAGAGTCATCAGCAGTGGGCCTTTTGTAGTTCGATGACCAGTCCAAGGAGCTACTGCCACTTTCAACGTCAGAGTGTCTATGTCCTAGAGAGGCAGAGGTTGAGGACATTGGGTAGAAGGCCATCCCTGTGTCTGAGGAGTGAAACTCATCCCTTTGGGTGCTGGTAAAGCGAGTGCCCTGCTCTACGGGCTGATGTATCGGTTTGCTGAGAAGCCTCACCTCCTCTCCGGCTCTGTTAATAGACTTCTCTATGTCCTCGTCCATTATGGCCCTACTCTGTTCAGGCCTGTAGCTCATTGACTGAGACATCAACGATGGGAGAATTCCCCCAGAGTTGGCAGGAGTCGCAGAAGAAGCTTCAGAAGAGGTGAAGCTCGACCCAGGTCCAAGGCGAGAAGATGCCCTCCGAGGGTCCCTCTCTGACGAGATACCGGAGAGTCCATACTGCCCCTGGGGGGAACTTTGGTTCCCAGAGGCATAGGGGTTATACAGGGGATGGGACATGGTGTTCATGATCTTCAGAAGGTTAAGGAGATTAATGGCCGCAGCCGTTGGGGGGTGGTGTAGGTATGTAGGGAGCAGGTGTGTTGCAGTTGGCTGTCAAGGTCGCGGTTCGGCTGCCAACGGTGAGAGCGTTGTTTATCTGCGTCAGTGCTAGCTGGGCTTTCAGTTGAGCCAGCTGCAAGGAGGCAGCCTGCTGGCCAATCAGGAGTGAGCTCCCTGGGAGCCCTCCAAGTAGAGGGCTCGTTAGGGGCCCTGGAGCAGGAGAAGGGGCACAACGCTCTGATAACAATGCAAAGCTGAAAAGTGAAAAAAAAAGAAAAGGATTATTGAATGGGACTGGACTTCAGCTTCTTGGATGGGTAAAATCCATCATCTGGAAGGTTGTGTCTTGAGTTGTCCACTCTGGTGCTTTCTGTTGGATACACATTCATTCTGTCTATTTCACTTCCTGGTCTTCGCTAGCAAGAAAGAACAGAGGAGGCAAAAGCAACAAAGCACAGATAAAGAAAGAAAACAAGGTCACTTCTGTTAACAGGAAATATCCAGAACAAACACACAAACTAATTTATTTCCTTTGCATGCTCATCTCTGGTGGAAACACTTGAGGTTTGTCACCAGACAGACAGACAGACAGACGAAGAACATGGAAAAATTGAACATCTGACAACTGCAATTTCCATTTCAGAACGTCACATTAGATCAATACTGGAAAATTCAGACAATCCTGAAAACACTGTCCTGAATGCTGGTAGTGAACGTCTAAATAAGATTGAACTTCCAGTAAGTACTCACAATTTATTGGGTTAGAGGTTAGGTAGTGTAACAAAATGGAATTAAACAAATTGAATCACGGTAATGAAGAAATTAGCTTCCGATATCATCATTCAACCAGAATAGCAGAAAAAAACCTCACAATCCTATAAAAGTACCAAGAACCACGGAAAGAACCTTTTTTCAGGGACTTGTACTCCTGCCCTTCCACCTATATCTGATTACACAGAGAAACCCATTTCAGGCTAAGCTTTTCAATCAAAAAGATGAACCTAATGTTTTTTAGGTGACAAATCCGAGGTCAGAGTCCAGCACAACTGGTGCAATGCAGCACATCTCCTCAGACAGCGCAGTGGAAACATTAAAACTACAGAGAACACAGAAAATAAGTATAATATGTCTTATTCTGTATTCTTACAATTTGTCTTATTGACTGTACTGACAACTTATTTACTCAAAACTAACCCCGGCATTAGTTCAGCAAGTTCACTCACTTGCGCTAACGGTAGTCTTCAGGAGGGTCCGGTTATAAACAGGAATGCTAAACGCAGTTTTCGGTTGACAGTTACCAAGAGAAGCGACTATAAATACGTAGTGTTTATAAGCGTTACATGTTTGTGTGGTTATAAGAGCGTTTTAGTTGAATACCTTCTGTTATTTTATATATCTTGTCGTTTTGATGAGCTCAAACTCATCTTCGGGTTATAAAACGCCGGAGTAGCAAAAGTTATGCATTTTAAAACAAAAACGTAGTAGTGTGGATGTAGCTTGAGATCTGGATTTCAACCCACTGTCATCCCTAATAGACCTTTTTCACAGGAGACATTTTGACATGTCACAGTAGGAAAACACTTGTGTCAATTGTGTAAATAACACAATTAATGATGGCTGAATTCCATTTAGCTGCTTCAGTTTCAGGGTCCTGGTAGTGTGCATTCTGGCTCACTGTCATGACTTACTGGGGCATTTGAATTTGAATAGAACAGAGCCATTGTTCTGTTCTGCTGTGAAAAAGGCTTTTTTGATCTATAGGTATTTGAATAAATACTCAACCAATCTTGTGTTTAGATTTTTTGGTAGAAGGGCTCTTATTTTTATTTACATTTATCTACAACTGGCTAGTTCATGATTAAATTATAGTATTTAAACACAGCATTTTTATTTGTACTTAAGAATTAGAATAAATTGAGAATTATTCACACTAGAGTGGAAATGATCGACTAGTTTTGAACAGAAAATGAATCAGTAACTATTCTAATAATTGATTATGATTTAAGTTATCATTAGGATAGGTGTGTTGTCATTATTCTGATGCACAGTGGCACTATTCCAACAGAAATTCAGTTTTATTTAGACCCCTAATAATATTTAAAAATCCCTATAGGTGGTGATTAGCTGGTTTCTCCTTTTATCACCATAAACCTCTCTGAATATTCACTCCAAATGTTGATATGAAGGGACTAGGCAAGAATAAGTTAATACCAGATGCACTGATGAAAAACTTTTAAAAAACTAAAATACTATGTTATGAACACCTATACAAGTGAAGCATGAAAAAAACAAAAAGGTACTAAATGCTACATACATCAACATGAATAGTAAATACAAAGTGTACTGAGATACAAAGTGAGGGGAGAAGGAAGATGCAATAAAAAATGAAATGCAATAATTGCACTTGAGGGAATGAAATTGGTTGGTAAAGTGTAGCATTTTAAAATAGTTATTTGGCCCCAGCACAGACAAAGTGCTTCTCATGTTGCATCAAAAAGTTTTCAAAATGTGAAATAACTAAAAAAATGATGGCTTGAATGTGAGACATTTGAGTGAGCAAGGAAGAAAAAGAGTGTATGCTCTAAAATATTGGACTGTAAGTAACAACCAGATACTACACTATAAAGCTGCATGATGATTTATATCTATATCCATACTGTATAGGTATATAATATGGTATACCAATGTCAGATATATACCAGTTTATAGAATTTGATCCATTCAATACGTCTGACTTGACCTCTTATTCTGATCTCTCTTATTGCAACACATTAAATGCAAATAAAACTATGTTTGCTACCTGCTTACTCTCTTATGTCGGTCTACATAACACACAATTTCCACAGTGTCTGGCACACTAATGCTTTAAAATGATCAGTGTAGCTGAGTGCCTAAGTCTGCCTCCAGTCTGATCTCTAAGTGTCTCTCAACTGCTGCCCGCTCAGTGTAACTTGCTTTCATACCGTGAAGCCGAGGGGCTTTCCACGCCTGCTGCAGAGCAGAGTGTATCTTCCTATACATTGTTTAAAATCTGAATTCAAATCTTCTCATTGGTTATACAGAGCATGCATACATAATTTATGTGAGCAGGGTGAATTAAAATTAAAAATAGCTGGTTACACACAAGCAGCAAGTCACACAGAATGTGGGTGTGAAGTCACATACCTGAGAGATTTTATATTACAGATGTGATATGTATTGCATGCAGACAGCCAAAGCCTAGGGTGCCCCTGTCCTAACTCCTCTAATGCTATTCCCTCTCTTGAGGGGCAAAGAGTTGCATTTCTAATATTTTAGAGAACTGTAGAGACAAGGAGCCTTACCGAAGTTTTGTTGAAGAAGCCCTGGGTGAGAGGATGGAAGAGACCAAAATGTGCTGCCTCTCTCACCCGTGGTCTCTCTTTGTTCTGCTGTCTGCGCAGCGACTGGCCCGTCCTTAACAGCGGAGCTGCGGGGGTGGGCGGGTCCACGCCTGCTACATAGCATGGCGTTTTTTCCTGTTTATGTTGAAAAAACTGAATTCAAAGATTCTCACTGGTTATACGGTGCGTGATGCACGATGCTAAATAACTTTTCTAAAGTTAGAAAAGTATTTTATTCACTCTACGTGGACAGAAACTAACGGTTACAACTAATACCATATTACAAATTACACGTGAGCAAAAACTTAATATGCAATAATGTGAATTAATGAAAAAGTTTCTCACCATCAACCAAACATACTTTCGTCCACCATGTTTCTCCACATGGGAGCACCAGGATGACACTGTAGCATTTCATAGGCTGGTTTGCCTGAAAATACAACATTTATTAGTTTTGTAGCTATGCATCAAACAAGATCAGCAACAACCCAATAACAACAACAACAGAGCTTAAATACCCTATGCCATGTATGCCGAGCTAGTGTGGAAGAAAAATCTCGAAGATGGGCCAGATGTCTTCAGGATCTTCACCACACTTTAAAAATCAACTGTTTCTAATAAAGAAAACACTGAGTCCAAATGAGTTCAGATGCGAGCAAAGTTTACTGTTCAAGCAAGCAGTACAGCAAACATGAGTCCTTCCATGGAAAGACTGACAATACAGTGAACAAAACCTGCCTTTTTTCTGGTACCCTCCTACTGTGGTTTCACAACTTTAGCACTTCCTTTGACCTTGAGCTGTTTTCCCAGTCAGACACTATTATATTCTTTTTTATCATCTTTCCAGTAGATCGATAAACAATGGTGTCATTAGCCATATGGTTCAGTCTCTTAAGAAACCTGATCTGCTCGGTTGGTGAAAACAACCGTGTCAAGTCCCATCAAGGACCCATCTGCTTGGACAGTAGCTAATGGTGTCTACTCATAGTGTTGAGTCTATTTTTTTAAAAACAGGCTGCCACAGTATCCTAGGTGTTTTCCATGATCATTACTGCTTGTGTAAACACATGCTTCAGTGTCCTCGGTCGTTTCCATGTTCTCACTTCAGGCTGACACGTATGTGAGAGCTACAGCATCTGTCGCACTGTTTAGTCAGGCTCTGATGTTCTTCATCTGTTTCCATGTTATCTGTGCTCATTAAAACTGTCTGAATGCATGCACAATACAGTTGTATATTTCATCAGACTTCCTGTGATTCATTAAGCAATCATTTTCATTATTATTGTTATATTATTGGTGTTATTATTTCCAGTGTTATCATACTTTTATTCCCCACACTAGTGGTAACCACATAACAGTTAAATGTGTTTAGATTACAAAAATTTAAAAAATGCCGTGAACACGTCAGGAAATGTTGCTGAAGGTGATGTTTGTTTGTCTTACAGCTGCAACAAATGCCCTGTGAAGCCTCTTCCTTAACTCAGAGACCTGAGCTCCATTTGCTTCCACGCTGAAAAATCGCACCTTCCCCCGCCGCTCGTGAAAACGGTTATGGCGGTTGTTAAAACCATGTCTGTGGTTAAAACGGCCAGAGTTCACGCCACCAGGTTTTTAAGTTGGATAAGACAAACACAACCGCAACGTCTACCTCCACTGCTGCTGCTACTGATACTGCTACTCTCCACCTCCCTCACGCCACAATCCCGTTCTCAAAATTTGCGCCGACTTTACATTTTTTTATTTATTTATTTATTTTTATTATTGAACAAATTGCACGTCACACATTGACAATATGCAATCCAAACATTCAAACAAATAAGCCCGGGGGAGCAACCGCAGAAGGTGAGAAAATTCAACAACAATAAATACATACAAAGATTAAATTAAACAAAAAGAACATTTAAGGCACAATTTATAATATTATAGACAATTTAAGAGTCGAGGCACCCATACAGTCACACACAACTCACTGACGGAAAACAAGAGTCTCTTGTTCAGTCTGAAGAGATCTTCTCTGTCGGAACACTGGAGGAAGTCAGTGAGACAAACTGAGCTCAGAAGATCACATTTTGATTATATACTTTACAGTGTTGAAGGCTTTTTTGTTGGTACAATATTTAATAGTTTTTATGTACTGTTAAAACTCTTTGGGCCTTTGCTTTGTAAACTTATGTATGTAGAATTTGGCCAGAATAATCAATAGATTTATGATATCTGCCTTTTCCTCAGATTCCCTGTCATGGGTAAAGAAACCGAATACAACATATTCATAAAATGATGCAAAATCTTTGTACAAGATGTCATTAATACATTTGGAAACATCTTTCTATATATTTTTTTAGAGCACTGACAATGGCAGAAAAGATGGGGCACGGTTTCTGGTTGATAATAATTACATTTACTATGTCAAATAACCCTACCTTACCACCCGAAGTTAAGTCTTTATTTTTTTAAGAATCCACAGAGCGCCCCGAAGGTGAAAGGTCACCACCCCCACCATTCCTCCCCTCTTTAGGCTACATGCCCTCGTCTATGGGAGGAGATCTCTCTCTCTCACGACGCAGCCTTCGGGTGTATTGTGTATTGTTCCTTTGGTTCCTTGTTTAGTGTTTCTTGCTACTGAGGATGGAGGTCTGGAATTCCAGTTTTCGAGGTTTTCGTTGGTAGTTTAGTTATTGTTCAAGCTCTGGGTCCGACGGCCCGCTATGTGGCTGGCCCAGACTTCCCCCATCCTTCTGTTATGTTTGGCTAGGCCTCCACACTCCCTTTTGGTTAATACTCTATGACAATCGGGGGGTGCATGCAAATATACACACATCAGCCACGCACTATTTTTCATTCTCAGCGGAAAAGTTAAAAAATGTTATTAAGTAAAAACGTTCTCACGAGGTGACCTGCTCCGATTACAGGCACAACGAGGAACTAAATAAATGTTAACAAATAAATAGATAAATAATTAAAAACAAGCAGAAGCTCCACGTTTTGAGTGAATCATTTTCACTTGTGTTTCCTGCTCAGACAAAGTCAACAGACACACACTCACACCTCTCCAAAACTATGCGTAATATTACGCACAGCTGGCACAGCGTGGACACTTTCATTAACTCCCCGGGATTTAACTGTTACCTGAGCTCGTGAGCTGCTCTGACAGATTCACAGTTTATACAGCGACATCATGTGTAGAACAGCAGCAAATCTCCAAAGCCCATGTTTTATGATTTTGGAGGAGGTTTTTAAACAGTCGAAAAATAGTCAATAATTTGCTTAATTTTGAGACCCCGCCCCCCCGTATTTCGCACACTGGTTGTTAACTAATCCTCGGGAATTGTTTCCTTGTTGTGTAACAATGCTTAACATGTGAATGGCACGTTCACCCCTGTATCACACATTACCTCGTTTTAAAATAGCGTCACGGGAAAACAGCTGGTAGACAGATCTGTAGAGTTTCACACATATAGCGTGTGAAAGAAAAAAGGGTTATATCTTTACACAGGTGTGACATTCCCGAGAAGATCTGCTATCCAGAGGCACGTCTAACACCCGGGGAGCAGCCATCTGTTTAATCTATGCATGAAAGAAATGCGGGTGCAATCCCGCACCAACACCCCTCTGCGTCTGGATGCCTCCAGCTGCTTCCAGCTCTACTTGAGGCTGACCAGTGCCAGCACTCTTACAACCTTATGAACCCAAAATAAACCGATTTTGCTGTGATTTAATTATATGTTTAATTGCAACAAACGGATCAAAAGGCTGCAGATATAACTACATCATGATACAGATTCAGGCTTTGTCAGATCTGTCCGCAAGACGACTACTTGCTTAAACAAATTCTCATTTGTTTAATATATTCTTTATAATTAGCTTTTACAGCGTCCGTATATTTCACAGCGTGTCTGCAGGTATCCGAAGACTCAACTTTACTATAGTAAAACCAAATAACACCAACTTTTCAGTTCATGCATAAGGTTTTCAGAATGGGACCAACAGGGGCCATAATATATTGAGTAAGAACATTTACTTTCAATATTGGTGGTCTTAGTTTCTTGGTAATATCTTCCTGTGTAGACTGTGTATCCTAAACACCAAACATTCAGTAAACTATAATTTAAAATAAGAGACATTTGAGTCAGAGGACCTTGTTAAAAGTATTACTTTGTTTCACAATATACAAAAAAAACAAAACAAAAAAAACAATCCATCCACCAGAATAATATTGACAAAAACATACAGTAGTAAGTACATCAGTACAATGTAGTGCAACATGTTTCACAGTCAGCAGGTACTTACATTAATCAGCCACAAGGGGGAAGCAACAGCTCTGATACGTCTGTACAGTCCAAAATAATCAACAGCCACTGAATATATTTACACTTCTAACAGGTTTTATTAGTGCGTCAGCTCAATATAGTTTGATTCAAATAAGACGGATGTAAATTAAAAAGAGAGAAGATAAATAAATAAATCATTCTGTGTGTGTGTGCTTCAAGTGATTTCTTTCAGTGACTCAAACAGGTAAAACTGCACTTTTTGGGTTTCAGTTAAAAAGCATTTAGCAGATAGTTTGACTAATTTCCAGTCCAGTTTGGAACATTAACTGTGGACAAGTTAACATTTTGTCAAACCAGAACTTTAAGTTTCTTTGATATGAATCATTTTCAAATGAAACAAAACATAAGTACATTAAATAAAATGCCACAAAATCCCTGTGTGAGACGATCTGAACGCTGACAAGCTACGAGACTGACTTCAAAAAAAATATAAAGAAAACTATGCCACTTACTCTGAATTAATGCCTGTCTATTGATTTATACATTTCCCCATGTACATCCTCCATCCTTCATCATGTTATCTTTGTTTTTTACCAGCTTCCACCTGTTTGTCTTTGCCCTTGTTTATTTTCTTTAGACTTAACTACAAGCATGTTTTAAATATCTTGTTTTTACTTTCTCTCTCCTCAGACAGAAGGCCTTTACAGCAAAGTCACTTTAATCCTAATAATCTGTGTGTCAGTACACTTGTTTGATGCCCCAAAACAAAAGCGCACATGTGGTTTCTTGTTTGTATTGTATTTAAATGATATGTGCACTTTGACTTTATATAGCTATTGAGAGGTTTTTAGTACGTTGTTGTAGGAGAGAAGGTCATATGGTGAACCAACTGCATTTATCTACTCATTCACCTGCTCATTGATGCTCTGCAAAAGGCAAATACTGTTACTTTCGCCATTTAATTCGACTGTCTGTTCCCATTTTCAGTTATTTTACTGGAAAACCTAACATTTTTGTTTGTTCCTACGGTCAATGCAGCATTTCCC
Source organism: Macquaria ambigua (assembly GCA_008360985.2). NCBI lineage: Eukaryota > Metazoa > Chordata > Actinopteri > Centrarchiformes > Percichthyidae > Macquaria > Macquaria ambigua. The sequence continues at coordinate 24,769 of VMKM01003434.1, read as the reverse complement.
AAAATATTCCTTTAAAAGGGGAATGTCATTTATTTTGTAGTTCTTATCCTTTTGAAAGCAGCAATGTGGCGGCTTACTTCATTTTGGCACAAAACTCTTCAGTTGGACCCATAAAATGTACGAAATTTAATACCAAAGGAAAAGTGACACAGGATGAAGAGTTAAGTCAAAGGTTGGACTGAATTTCATTTAAAAAAACAAAACAAAAATAAGCACATCCTGTTTCTTCCCTCCAACGTGCTCAGTTTGATTAGGATCAATTATTGTTTTTACCCCCATTTGGTATGATTATATAACTTTAAGGCTAAACTAAAACGCCTCCTTTGCTGCAGTCATCCCTTAACAGTTTACCTGAATCTCTTTACTTTTTTATTTTTATTTAATTTCCCTGGAGGAAACGCTGATTCCTTTATAATTTTGGGCACAAAATGATGAAATTAACCTGTTTGAATAATATAGTTGAGGACATAACAGCTGCTGGCAGCTCCAGTCAAAAAATTAGCACCATTAGGCTTTGAAACAACATATTAATCCAACATAAAAGTAAACTACTGGGTCAAAAACAAATATCTGAAATAGATACTTGTCTGCTCTTTTGTCCAGCCTATCCCATCTGTCCATTTTTATCTCAAACTACCCTCTTTTCTTCTCTCCAACTTCTTTGCAAACGTGTAACAACCATCCCCAATTAGTGACGGTGAAGAAGACATTGGAGACAACGAAGAATCTCCATGTCTTTCTTTTTGAGAATTGGCAGCTCATATTTATGGTAAATCAAATTTGGCATGAATGCAGAGTTTTATTTTTAATATTAAATGCATCCTTTCCTCTCTCTTTGTCTCCTCACACCTCCTCTGTATCTTTAGTTCCTTCCTCTCTTTTTCTCTGTGATTTTAGAAATGGGACTCTCTTCCTCCTCCTCTTCATCCACTAGCCCTCTCACCTTCCTTCCTTCCTTTCTGTTTTCCCCTTTCTCTCGCCCTCTCTCTCTCTCTACGTGATGTTGGATATGGGGTCGCTGATTTTCAGACACCTCCAGTAGACGGTTCTTGCCATGGTGAACAGAACGAGCAGGATCAGCAGCACCCACGAAACGTAGATCCCTTTAGAGTTCTGGGCGGGCTTCCACGTACCAACCTGAACACAGAGACACAGACATGCTAAATGTTTTTGAAGCAGCGGTCTCCAACCTGAAGAGAAATCTGAGGGGCCACATTCCAACAAAAGTAGTCTCTATGTCCAAATATCTACTGGACACACGTACTTAATTTTTGTATCCGTGTTCTCATCATTTAACATCTTATAAATGTCTGACACTATCTTGGTGTACACAGAAAAAGATTGAAATACTGAAAACATTTGAAACAAAATCAATACTTTATATATTTTAGGTCAAATGTCTTCACACACACATACTATAGAGTCACACACCATGAGTCCTGCAGTGGAGGCGGCGAGGACGAAGAACAGCAGGAAGCACAGCAGGCTCCTCCTCCTGGGGTACCGCCGACCAATAGAAGAGCTGGAAGTAAGAGCCAGAAAAATATCTAATAGTCAGAACAAAAACTGTTTGTGGGACTGTTTTATCGAGAGAACTGTTGAGGTACTTACACTTTTCGGCAGTGTGGACATCGGGCCAAGGTCCGGTCTGAAAACTCTGTCCACTGGAAGAGGAAGTGAAACGTCAGTGTGTGTGTGTGTGCGCGCGTGTGTGTGCACCAGCTACTGATCTGAATCTAAAGAATCGCAGAAAGGTACATCAGCAAATCATTCTGCGACTACTGCAGATGACTGTGATTAAAAATAAAATAATGTAGAAGTGAAACTTGCACTGTCAGTTATAATGTACGACTGCTGTCATCCGTGTGTGTGTATGTGTGTGTGTGTGTGTATGTCCTACCAGGAATGTATTGGAGCAGTGTCCACAGATGACCCTGATGCCAACAGGCTGATGCTGCGGTTCAGGACTGTCCCTGCCGATGTGAACTGGTCCCAGGTTGATGATGCGTTTGCTGGCAAAAAAAAAAAAAACATTTTAAAAATATGTGATCATTTTAAACCAGTAAAAGCTGAAGGGGCTTACACGTAAATTCAGATCACAAAGACTACCCTGACCACTTCCACACCAGATTTTTTTATTTACTGGATCTAATTCCTGACATGACAGCTCCTTAACACCGTCTCATCCATGACTGTATTTTGCTGAATGGCTTCTTCTGCACAGATGGTGTGATTACAAGCCAGAGCTGAGATGAGTGAAAAACAACCCCGCACTGTTTTTCTCTGTCTCACCAGTATGGTCGTGGACAGGCGATCCTCTGCGACGTGACTTTGCAGATCAGCAGACAGTTACATGGACAGCGGACATACTTCTTTCCAACAGGAGCGTTCTTTATCGGCTACAGAGAGAGGGATGAAGACACAGAGGAGAGAAGAATAAGAAACCTAAAGCTCAACCCTTTTTCAGTTTCAGTGTCCAGGTTTTCTTCACGATTTTGGGGTTCTAAAAGAGTTCTCAGTGGCTCTGTAGTTGGAAATTCGAGACACTGCCAATGTCTGGCCGGTGAAACATGACACTCAGTTCAACGGTCTGATATTTTATGGGTTCTGACTGCAGACGCTCTCAACCTTCAGACGCTCTAAGATCTGTGAAAACATTTCTAACATGGTAAATAGCTAACAAAATCTCCAATGTGTCAAATTATGTGATTTAATGTCCACAATTCAGCTTCTAACGTTAGATAAAAATGTGACATATTTCTATGGGGAAAACTGAACAGCTGCACCAGCAAAAACAAACATGAGCAAATAAAAACTTTATACAACAAATCAATAAACATGCAATACTAATCACACAGAAATAAACAACAGAACAATACTAATCAGAAAGGTTTTTTCTTTAATATTTTAAAAGAAACAGTCAGTATTTGTCCTTTTGAACAGCTAAGTTGCTGTATCTTGTTTTCGTTCATGTTCATGTTAACAGTACACTGTAACACATAAACTGGGAAAAAGGTGGATAAGTGGGACAAAATGTTTGCTTCCACCATTTTATGTTTGCTTATTGTGAGCTGTGAGCAACAATAGTTGTTGTTTTTAGGGGTTAGAGGCCAAATCCACTGGACCTGTGTCCTGTGATCCGACACTGCAGAAGACTCGGGTACTGTGTGTCTGAATCCACCTCTGCATGACTCACCGTAGCTTCGTTGCAGATGCTGCACTTCACCACATGCTGGTGCGCCTTGCCCTCCACAGATATGGCGCTCTGACAGACGCGGCAGCTGATGACCGGAGCGCTGCTGCTGTCCGGGCTGCCCTGTGGCGAGTAGGGGGGTGGAGGCTCACTTGGTACCACCGAGCTGGGGAACGGCGCCAAACCTGCAGAGAGGGACGAGAGATTAGTTTTAGTTTACTGTCAATACGATACCTGAGTTTCAGTACCAACATCAAAACAATACAATACCGAATAGAAACATGCTTTTCTTCAAACCCCTCCTTTTTTTAAGCTACGCTAGCATGATGATCCAGCTCTGAGGATGGCAATGTTGTTTATCGGTCCACCAATGTGGTTCAGACTGAAACATCTCAAACATCATTGGATGGATTGCTATGAAATTTTGTGCAAACATTCATGGTCTCCAGAGGATGAATTGTAATAACTTTGGTCATCCCCTGACTTAATATCTAGCGCTACAATCAAGAATTAAAATGTGTCCAATACTTTGGTTTATGACCAAATACCTGCCAAACTAAAGACGTTCCCATCAGCCTCAGCTGTACTTTGTGTTTTGTGCTAATGAGCAAATGTTAGCATGCAAACACATTACACTAAGATTGTGAGCTGCTCAACATTAGCATGTTAGCACTGTCATTGTGAAAATGTTAGCATAGGTCGCAGACTCTTTGTCTTGTTATTTAGTTGTAATTAATAAAAGAAACCAAACGTCTTTAATGTTAGAAGTTGTCTAAATACAAGCAGCTGTACAAGAACTTTGCCTGGAAAAAAAATGTCCATTTAAATTATCAGCGAAGAATAAATAAACAAGATTATTAATGCAGGTTTTTCTGCAGTGGGCTGCCTCGACTGAAACAAAGACCACTTCCACTAACAACATAAAAACTGAATGCACTTTTATTTCACACGGCAAATGTGAAATAATTTGAATAATGTGAATATTCTGATGAGTGTGACTTAGTGTTTAAACTGTCATCTACACCTAAAGTGATCAGAAAACAGAATGCGTCAGGATATGGGTGGCTTACCTTCTCAGTTTAAAACCTTCCTGTATGGGCTCACAATATGATAACTATGATGCTTTGCACACCAGTTGTATCAATTTGCTCTGGTTATCAAGACACACAGTGGGTTTTAGAGCAGCAATAAAGCTGATACAGTGATATATCCTCTGCTGTAGCCCTACTGGAGGACTCATTACAGTTGATAACCTGTGCAACATTAATTTCAGTGAGCAAGCACTGTATAACAATTATATCAGTTAACATGGCATTATCAGCAAGTGACACATTTAAAGGCCAAACTTTATCAAGTGTAATACAGTAAAGGGAGGGAGCAGGGACAGAGAAGATTTAAGTTCAACATCAAATAAAGAATGAGGCAAATAGTCTTCGGATACAATAGTAGAATACTTGACAGGAAAGTGAATTAGGGCGGAGTATTTTCATTACTGATTCATCTCTTGATGTTTTGATTAATTGAATAATCTTTTGGTCTATAAAAAAGCCCTTCACATATACACAGAGCCCAATGTGATGTCTTAAAAGTGCTTATTTTGTCCATTTACCAGACCAGATAAGTCTGGTCTGGTAAATGGAGATATTTACAAGATATTTAATTTACAATGATATATGCAAAGCAGCAAATCCTCACACTGGAGAAGCTGGACTCAGTGTTAATCTTCTGTTGATCGATTCTGTTGACCAGCTAAGATAAAAAATAGATATAGATAGATGTACTCAAATTTCAAACCAGCACATAAAGAGCCTGACTGAACTTTGACCTTTTGTCCATGATGTAAACCACCGTTCGTGTCGTTTTTTAATATAAAACAGCCCATTGTATTTACAAAACTTCAGTTTCACATTACTTCTGTGGTATGTATATTTGAGCTCATTGTCACTACATTGTGGCAGAATAAAAATGTTGGTAAACTTTATTAGCAAAACATAAAATGTGTGTAAAGTGAATTTTCGTGGGTTAAATCTCTGTGTCTGTTAACTACAGTATTTACAGCTAACGTTAGCCAAACTGCTAGCTAGCTAGCTTGCAAACTTAAACTAACGCTAGCTAACATTTGTTTACAAGTTGACGACATTCTCCAGCCTAAATACAAACTAAAATTGTCCATTTTGCTGTTTCAAAACCTGTAAATATGTCTGTATCGCTCTGACTAGGGTGGCAAACGAAACAGCTGACATACTCTGTGGTTTTGACGGATATCCATGCGAGCCGACCCCGGGAGAGAAGCCGTTGGTCCCGTCGTGCTGCTCGGACAGCAGCGGCGACCGTTCCCCGTCCGCCATCGATCCCTCCGGACCCCGGCCGTTTGTAACGAGTCTTTGCTGCGGCGGAGAGCCCTCAGACCCCCGACAGAGATTTCTGGAAGAGTCGCTGAATGGAGCTCAACCCCAACGCCTGTCAGTTTGGGGATTTTGACATCCACATGACTCGGCGAGAACACTGAAGGCGGAAGCGAAATAACACAAACATCTGTCACATGACTGTGATCTGAGTCACTGCTGTGATGGACAGCGCGCTCGACCAATGAACGAGCTCGGTTTGGATGGGCGGGTTTAAACGCGCTGTTTGAGCTGATGGACCGTGTGACAGTCATGGCCGCGTTCAAACACTATTACAAAGCGTCCTTTTTCAAGTGAGAAACCAAGGTTTACACTGCTTTACAGCTTCCTTTGTTTCCCTCATTCACATCTTCCCAAAACAACGTGGTTTTGGCTTCAAGAGTGAATATGGAACCTTTTACATTTAAAAGTATTAAATATGGGGTTATGAAGTTCAAGTTCTGGGTTTAAAGAAGTAAATCTGACAACTCTACCTGCACTACACTTTGCTGCCCCGGCAGCTGAACTGTGTACAGACTGACTGGTTTTCAGAGTCCCTTGGTATAAATGCTAAATGGGGAGGCAGAGTCTTGCAGGGATTTTCCCTTTTGTTACATCACTTCATTCTTTCTAAGGCCGCGTGCAGACAGACTGGCGGCCTCCACGTTCATTCCTGGTAGGTCACAAGAGTGTTGTAATTGTTCTTTTTACCTTGCGACCATTGAGATGGAAATAATGTTTTCTGACACCTTGATAACTTTCCAGAGTTGTAAGACACGTAGCGCCTCACAGGAGACGTCTTTCATCATTGTTCATTGTTGGGGCACAAATTCCAAACACACACTCATCCGATGATACTGCATTACAACACCAAACACATGCAACATCCAGTGGCTGTATGGCACCAACATGGACACATTTTACTCACATTTGATCCACACCACGCTTGGTGGGCAGCTGAGAGTTGTAGATAAAAAAAACACAATCTAGTCGATTTGTTTGCATTGAAAGACAAGACAAGACAGCTGACTTTGTTAACAAATCAGTCTCATGTCTGCACTACTGACAACTGATTAAGACGACTCAACTCAATAATTTCTCAATTCTGATCCTAATCTTGTATCAACAACCAGAGACCGTTCCTCATACCAGAGCATTTCCTGGTTTGTTTGATTTCAACCTAAACAATCTTCCGTGTAGAAGAAAGCCAAAGAGGAAAAGTGAAAAGAGAGGCTGTCTTTGGAAGATGATGGTGTTGGTATTTAATTCACTGTCTTTGGGTGGAGAAACTAACACGTTCACTATGTGGCTCTGTCTGCTGCTGCTGCTGGTCTGCAGCACCCAGGCAACTCATTTTGTTGGAACAGTGATGACTTACTACCCCAAAAACACTGACGCAGCCGGATCTATCACGGTACGTACCGTTTCGTTCTGATCCAATGTAGTCACCTTTTGAAATCTGACGGTGTGACAATTTGATAAAAGTAGAAAATACAGGGTAATACAGCAGAAAGTGCAGTAAATGCATCTTAAGTCCTTAAAAGTCCTCAGAACAATGCAACAAAGGGAATTCTCTCTCTTTTAAAAAAAATATGCGATAAAGGATTTAACATTTTTTCCCTAAAAAAAATAAAAACAATAATTCGTTGAATTTTGGAAAATATCTTGATATATCATAATATCTATGATTCGTGTTGTCTCTGTATGGACCATGTGATGATATTATCAAGAAACAGATAAATGCATGTCAAAGTAATTAAGAATGTTTTATAGACATTACTTACTTTATTTTACTCAACTACTTTTACGTATTTATGTGGTGAAATCCTATTCCATTTTATTTTCTGTTATTTTATTATTATTAATTGATTAATTTTTATTATTATTATTATTTTACTCATTGTATTTATTTATTTGGTATTATTATTATTTTGTCTTTTAAATCTATTTTATCTAGTTTTTAGTCCAGCTTTTATTTAACTCTATTTATTTTATTAATTTTCCTTTATTGTTTTTATTATTATAACTTTTAAATCTATTTTATTACTTTTTCATCACTTTTATTTTTCTTGTGTGAATTTATTTTCTGTTTGTTGTTGTTTTTATGGTCTACACTTGTTCTGTCTTATTATCTTATTACCTGTGAAGCACTTTGAACTGCACTTACCTGTATGAAAGGTGCTCTACAAATAAAGTTTGATTGATTGAAAGTAGGATCTTTTGCCAAGTTAGCACCCCAACAAACTGCCTTTCTGTATCATGGACGTTGTCATTAATGCCACAACACGTCTTCACTGTAAAACATGCAGGTGGTCCTTCGCTACAAGCTGAACTTCCACTTCTGCATACAGACTGACTCGTGGACCTGCTCCAGCGGTAACTGTGGCACTGAGAGTCCCGTACAGCTGAACACGGTCGACGAGGAGAGCAGCAAAGAGTGGTGTCAGACGGAGGGAATCATGACTCAGCAGGTGTCCAGCAACGCTCCCTTTCAGCTGCAGTGAGTGCACCATGACGATGCAAAAAAAACCCAAAATTTTTACGAATTTATTTCACTGACGGACAAAAATGTCATTTTCAAATAGTCAATGAAAGGTGAGAAGGTCTAAATCTTGTTTTCTAAAATGTCAGTAGTTCAGCTGAGTGATTTAAATGAATCCCCTCACACTTCAGGTCCTTTAAGTACTAATACCACACAGTAAAAATACTCTGTTACAAGTACAAGTCCTGCATTGAAAATGTAATTTAATTAGGAATAATCAGGAAAATGTGCTTAAAGTATTAAAAGTATTCAAGTGGCTGTTATACTATTATATCTGATATCATTAGATGATTATTCCTCATGTGTTGATGTGAAAGCAGGGTTTTACTGTTGGAGTTGGTTGAGGTGGAGCTCATTTTCAACTATTTAATGATTCTTTTCATTCTGGATTAATCTGCTGATTATTTTCTCCATTAATCGATTGATTGTTTGGTTTGTAAAAAAATTCTGAAAATATTGAGAAATGCCGTCACAATGAGCCAGAGCCCAAAGCGACACCTTCACAATGCTTTGTTGTGTCCAACCAACAGTCCAAACATCAAAATTATTAGAAATAAATGTAAATTATTAAAATCATTAAAAGGAAAAAGAGCAAATCTTCACATTTTACATGAAAAATTACTCTAATGATTATCAAAATAGTAATACATTTTCTGTCAATCGACTAATTGTTTCAGCTGTACTTGTATAAACTGTTGGGTAGTTTAATTTATAACAAGACATCATATCTTATAAACTCTTTGTATGTTTTTTATGAAATCACATTTTTTTAAGTGACTAAAGCTGTCAGATAAACATAGTGAAGTAAAAAGTACAGTATTTTCTCTGAGATGTGGTGGAGTAAAAGTAGAAAGTGGCATGAAAACAAAAGACTCAAGTAGAGTACAAGTACCTTAAATTTGTACTGAAGTACAGTACTTGAGTAAAAGTACTGTGGTGCAGAGTTAATATCTTGCAGGTTCTCTGCATGACGCAGGTTCTGAGCAGCACAGTAAAGACAGACTTTCCCTCTGAAGGTTGGACGGTTTTAACTGGCTAAGTAACCTGAATGGCATCTGGTTGTGGAAGGCCGTGACTCTGGTGGAGGTGAGGAACCGGTCGGACACCGGCCAGGCCAACAGATCGCCCCAGACCACCATCGTGCCACTTGTGAGGTAAGCTTTGTGTTAGTAATTATACACCAATTTTCTTTATTCCTTTGTAATTATCGTCGCTATTATCATTTTTTCTATTATCTCGTATCTTCTCCTTTTTCTAATTTATTCTTCACAACAACCATTGTTTTTCCCCATCTCTTCCGTTATTTAGCTCGATCTACCTGACTGTGTCACCTGTCTATCCATATGTCAAACTGTTTGTCTGTCTAGCTCTCTGCTCGTCCACCTGCCTGTGTGTCCGTCTGTCTGTCTGTCTAGTATCGTCCCTGTCTGTCAAAATATGTGTATAAGTCACTAATGGTTTGGAGGGTGGGAAGGTGAGAGGGAGAAGGCGGTAAGGGAACAAGGGAACAAGGGAAGGCGTAGTGACTTCTGTGTCTGTAATATGTGCAGAAACTTAAATAAAAAGTGCCTTATAGTCTAATTACTTGATGTAAGACACCAGGTCAGATGAAAGGCCCTTGTGGTTTGGGTCTTATGTCCAGTCCATTATCTTCACATGCTCCAAAACCATCATCTATCAATAGTAATGATGGTAGATTTGAATGCCCGCCCGTGGCAATTGCCTATTTCGCCTATATGGATGTGTTGGCAGTGGGCATTTTTCAAAAGGAGGAGGTTTCCATGATGGCTGTGTGTGTGTGTGTGTGTGTGTGTGTTAGATGACATGATGCCATATTATTTATACTGTGGTGGCTGTCCTTTAATTTCTCTGGATGTTGCAAATCAGTTTTTGTTTTATTGGACTTTTTGCATCAATGTGATAAAGTGTCTCAAACTGTTAAGTATTTACTTTGCTGGTTTATTCAATAACAAACATTCCTGCCAAGTTGTTTTATCCTTAAACATTTAAAAATAAATACATTTTCCTGAAAGTGTACTATATAAAAACATATATTAATATATATCAATGTCACAAAATAACATTCCGGTCCAGTTGTTTAATCCTTAAACATTTAAAAATAAGTTTTCCTGTAAATGCACTTTAATGAAAATGTACCATATAAAAATATATATGGATATACTGTATATCAATATTGCAAAATATAAAATGTGTGCCGTGTAACAGTCTGGGCCCTGACATCTGCAGCTCCACTATCACATTTTGAAACTGTCAGAACAAATAAGAAAAAAACACAAATCATCAGACTCAGCGAGAATTTTATTTTTTACTTTTTTCCCCCCTTAGATTTAAACTTGTTACGCCCAGAAAAAAAAAAATACAAAAACAACTGCTTTGTGGGAAAACACCTTTAAAAAGGAAATCTGTTGACTTGTATTTCAAGTTCAAAAAGACGTCAGCAGTAAGTTTCCTGGTGAGTCACGCTGCGTACAATATCCAATCCAAATAGAATGACATTCACCAGATTGGCATTTGACATTATTAGTTACCTTTGTCTGGACAAGACAATCCAACATTTACTCTTTGGCACAGCTAGGTTGGCTGCCTGGCTCATGGAAACTATTGCAGGGTGAAAACTACCAATCTCTCTCTCGCTCTCAAGAGTTCCTTCAAACTGTCAGAGAGATTTCAACCTGCTGGCGTTTGACCCTGACGGAGACGAGGTGAAATGCAGATATGGAGACACAGCTCTGTCAGAGTGTAACCCCTGCACGCCGCCGCCTGTTCTCAACCTCTCATCAGTGAGTCCACATTAACAGCAGATGACACTATAATCCTAGTCATAATCTGCATCAATATATTTGGTGCAAGTGAGTAAAGTTGGCTCAAAACACATACTGTTACTGCAATTAAATGTACAGTCTTGCATTTCGTTTCAACCTTATTTTGTCTCTTTTTGTCCTCTTGCAGCCTTGTACTCTGTCATTCAGCCCCAGCAGTAGCACTATTGTAGGTGCGTACGTCGTACAGCTGGTGGTGGAGGACTTCCCCAGGCAGACTATCACCCTGACTCAAACTGACGGAGAGCAGACGACGATAACTACCAACAACACTCTCAGCAAACTACCTGTGCAGTTTGCTTTAAGAGGTACGATTTTATTATTTAGCTGCACTGAAGTTAGAAATAATCTCAGTATTTAAGTTGATCTTCAGGGAGTGACTCAGTTTTTGTAGTGTATTGTATCAAAGTTATTTGGCAATCATTATAATATTACCAAAACTAAATAAATATATATGTATAATCGACATGGCAATGATAATTTTCTTTTCTTTTCGGTCATAAACCAAAGTATTTGAAAATTAAATGTTTTACCTCATCATGACGCCAGAGGAAACGTTAAAGGATCACCAGAGGGATTCAAATTCATTGTCTGGGAACCATGAATGTTTGTTCCAATCTATATAACAGATGTCAAGATATTTTACTGAATAAGTGAAATTCTCTTCCTGCTGGTGGCACTAGAGGAAAAGTCAGGGCATCACTACAGACATTAGGATTCATTCAGTATGAATGTCTGTACAAAATGTTATGGTAATCCAGTTGCAGAGATATTCTAGTCTGGACCAAAGTGGTGGACCAACTGATCATGGAGGGACCATCCTCAGAAAACTTCAGCTTGGCTTAAGTTTTTGCTTTTCTTACTGTTCCAGTGGATCCTGTGGTGCCGTCCTGCACAGAGGGACTCTATCTGCCGAGCTTTCTGCCTCCAACCCCAGCCAACAGAGCTCACCTGTACACCCCTGTCAATCAGACCCTGGAAATCAGCATCAATGCGCAGGCAAATATCTCCACGTAAGTCAAAAGAAAACAAATTTAACAGAACTTAGATATTAAAATACCACAGGTGAACGTTCTCTGGTTAGATTAGAAATACTTATCCACATCAGTCACTCAAATGGTTTTCTTTCACCAAGGCTTTCAGGTTTGACAAGAGTGTAACAAGCGTAACAGAACAAACTGTATAGTGCCGTATAATAAACACAGTAGGTTACAGCTAGAGTGCGGGACTTTTACATATAAATGAACGTCCATTACAAATTAAGTCGTTGCCAGACGAGTTCACACAGTGCTGATTCTGCCGATCACCACCAGCTAAATCTCTCTGTATGTCGCAGTATACGGAGCAACTGGTAGTAAAACCAGAGCAATGCAGAGAGAGAGTCGCATCAACAGAAGTTCAAAATGCTTGATGGTCACATGATTCACGTAGACTTCAGACTGGTTTGAAGGAGCAGCTACAGCAACCAGGAGTCTGGAGGGAAAACCTGAGAAAGGTTTCTGATGCTCCAGATAAAAAAGAAACTCAGCGTTCAGAGGAAGGATTACAGTCAAAAAAAGAAACAAACAGGGATAACCAATGGTGCAGCTGTTCCTGGTTGGAGAGGCTGACAGAAGAGCAGGGACTGAGGGCAGACAGGATGTGGCTATTACATTTACTCTACCTAAATAATGGATTATTGTCTTGGAACTGTGGAAATTTGATGGGGGCGAGCTCTCCTGTAGGCATAAGTCATGAGCACAGTGTTTGTGTAATTACTCTCAGTGCCAGAAGGGGGAGACAACAGTTCAGCGCTTCAGCTTTAAGTATAAACAGCAGTATGCACTCAAAGCCAAAAGAAAACATGAAAAACTTCCTGCAGTACATCGTGTGTAAGCACCTGTAGACTTTGTTGTTTCAGTTTCACAAGCTTTGAGTTTTAAAGGCTGATACTGGTTAGATGACTTTACTGAAAAAAAGACTCCATGAAGGAAACAACATTAAAAAGAAAGCTGAGTCAGATGCCACGTGAGAGAAAAAAAATGTTTCCATCCACCTGCGGTAGAATTTCTATCATGTTGTCACGGAAATCAATTTTTTTTTTTTCAGATTTGTGGGTGGGGAGGTTTTTGGAAATTCTTATACAACTTGCCAAGATTTTTCTTCTTCTGTTCGTCAAAGGATTTCTGAGCTGCTGTTCAGCGGGCCGTACAACACAGGCCAGACTACATCGGGAGCAGGACAATACATCCTGAGATGGACGCCGTCTGAAAATGAAGATGGAGAAAGCCACCCCATCTGCTTTGTCATTCAGGCACTTTTCAAGTCAGTCACTTGTCCCATGAACATTACCCAATGGCAACATATATGGAAAAAAATGTAAAATGATAAACTGTGTTTCTTATGGCAACATTTTTTCAGTCATTAATGCATACATCCAGGTATAATATAGTCAGTATAAATATGACGAGAGAAAGGAGTTTTGGGAAGAAATGGTTTCCTAAATTTCCTGAAAGAAAATGGGAAATGTTATCAGTTGAGGGAGTAGGAACACTTGCTTCATTTTTTACTTAAGATCCACTCTGAGCATTACTTCTGTGTGGTCTCGGATATCTGACCTTTAAGAAATAGTTTCACATTTTTGGCAATACGCTAATTCACTTTCTTGCCGAGAGTTTAATGAGAAGATCGATTCCACTCTCATGTCTGTACGGTGAATACAGAGATGTTTAGCTTAGCGTAGCTTAGCATAAAGACTGGAAACGGGGGAAACAGCTAGCCTGGCTCAAACTGGTCCTTTAAAATGGAGGAGGGCTTGCTTTGGCAAGAGTTGTGTCCCATCTGCAATAGCATCCCTAAGTAAATAATACCTTTATGTGTATAAAGATACAGTATGTACAAGTCTGACCATGTGTATATTGTGTTGATGCGTGTTTTATGTGAGACAATTACATGTACAGGCTGTGAAAAAAAGGTCCTCCTTGAGCAGGAAAGACTTTCTATCTTGAAATAGTTTGGGACATAGTTTTGTAAATAAGCTACCGTATTGATTTATTTCCACAGTTTAGTCAAGTATCACTCGGAGCTACGATGCGTCATTGTGAGTGTTGGAAACGGTGAGTAGAAGCCTTCCTTTGCTTTTTCATGTTTTAAATTCAATTGTTGATTTCCTGAATTGATAAAATTCACTTGTAATGGATTTTTTAAATATTTACTTCTGTTGAGACAGAGCCAACAATAACCACAATGAATCCAACAACTACACCAGTAGCTACACCAACCACCATTCCCTCAATAAATACCCCACTAACAACAACCACCACCACTACACCAGCTACAACAACCACTATAACTACCATTCCCTCAACAACTACAACCAGCACTACACCAGCTACAACCACTACTCCATCCACAACTACTACACCACTAACTACAACAACTGTCACCACAACAACTACTGCACCAACTACCACCACACAGGTTACAACCATTACCTCTACAACACCACAAAACACAACAACTCCTCCACAAACTGCAACTACAACAACCACACCGCTAACTACAACCACCACCAGTTTACCAACTACATCTACCACAGCAAATACAGCCACTGTTACCTCTACAACTACACTACAATCCACAACAACCATCAATGTGACCACTACACAAAATACAACAACCGTTCCTTCAGAAACTACACCGCAACACACAACCATCATCATTTCATCAACTACAACTTCTGCAACAAGCACAAGTGCTCCTGCTACAACTACACTACAAACCACATCCATGAATGCAACTACCACACAAAATACAACAACTGTTCCTTTGATAACAACTACACCACATACCACAACAACAGTCAATGAAACTACTACACAAAATACAACATCACCACTCATTCTTACCAGCACTACACCCACAACAGCCATGCAGAGTACAACTACCATCCCGTCTACTTCGACTACTTCACCAACTTCAACCACCACTACAACAAGTACACCGTCAAGTACAACCACTGTTACTTCGACAACTACACCAGAAGCCACGACAACCTTTACAACACCAGCTGTAACACACAGCAACAACACCACGACACCAACTACAACAACCATGGCAACTACAACCACTACTCCATCCACGACTACTACACCACTAACTACAACTGTCAACACAACAACTACTGCACCAACTACCACCACACAGGTTACAACCACCATTACCTCTACAACGCCACAAAACACAACCGTGACTACACCAATCACAACTCCTCCACAAACTGCAACTACAACAACTACACCGCTAACTACAACCACCACCAGTTTACCAACTACACCTACTTCAATCCCGTCTACTTCGACTACTTCACTAACTTCAACCACCACAACAACACCGCCAACTACACCAGAAGCCACGACAACCTATACAACACCAGCTGGCACACCCACACAAAATATGAAGTCTCCTTCTACACCAACTACAAGTCCACCATCAGTTACTACACCTGATGACACCACACCTTCCCCAACACCTGTAACCGAAGTCTCGAACCCAAGTGAGTATGACAAATGGTGATGTTTTACTCTACATACTGTATGATCCATCTCTTAATAGACATATACATAGCTAAATGACAAGGGAGGGAGCTAAGTGAGAACAACGGCGCTCGCCTAAGAGAGCTTTACTCCTCAGTTTCAGCATCCTTCTGGGCTGCATTATAATGCTGAGTCACTGTGTTTCTAGTTGTTGTAGGTCTGAGAATGAAGATTTCCTCTTCGTCTTCACTGTCTGAGGACTACATCAGGAATACCGTCATACAACAGGTTAGTCTCTTCTTATGTAATCAGAAATCCTGTCAAAGCATCCGATTAGTGCATCTGCTGGGGCTAGTTGCAGGTTTGTGTTGGTGGTGCTGTGAGAATTTGTAATAAATACATAAATAAACAAGGCAAGGTGTGAACGTGTGGCATCTGAAAGTCAATTTCAAGTATCATAATAACAATCACAGTATTTCCAAGTAAAAAAACCTAAGTAATAGGTAGATACTGTAGGATCTGTAGGGAGACAGAGGGCAGACACATGCAGAAATAGACATTCAACAGCCAACATTAGAAAACTCACCTGCTGATGATTAAAATGATACAGCCAGTTTAAATTCATGGAACGAGGAAGTATGAGAAGTGGAAGTAAGGAATGTGAATGTGCGGTGCTTTAAAGCAGCCAGCGAGCATCAAACACTTTCCACTGCTGGCAGATGTGTTTAACTTTACGTAACATGCCATTTGACTTTTGGTGCACGATTCTGTTTCGCTGGTGAACAGTTAGTAAGAAGAAGCCACTGTTGCCATTAAAGCAGCGTGAGCGGATGAATCAAGGTGAAAGCTCTGAGGCATAAAGGGGAGATAAGGATCTGTGTTTTATTCTGTATTTATCTCAGTTTAGTTTACTTCCTCAAATCCCATTCTCCCACTTTACACAGAAGTATTTTATCCGAGAAAGTAGTGATCATATGTCAGCACCACTGTTTTGTTTTTTCTCTTCAGATTAGAGATGAACTGGTGAGACAAGGGCTGCCGTCAGACATCACTCTTCGCCTCGTTAGTAGTGTGCAACTGGAATCTACAACCACAGCGCCCCCCGCTGTTCCACCGTGAACATTTACTGACCTCTGCAGGGAAATTTTGGTTTCAGTTGCCTGCCAAATTTAAAACTGCAAGGTTATTATTTCATAATAAAGCTTATTTTAGCTTTAATTTTATGGATCCTTTTGTGGAAAAACACAACACGGGTCAGGATATATATTCCAGATTAGTTATATGATCATGCTGGTCTTCAATTCCAAATCTGGCCATTATTTTGAACATTTAATAATGTTTACAGATTTACAGTGTGTGAGCAGAATGTGTAAACACTTGACTGTATGAATGTAAAAGCAGGTTCCTGTTGTCTTGAAATGTTTTTGCTGCCTTTGATTTTATGTCCAATGTGTTCTTATTATGTGTCTATTTATATTACATCCAGCCACAAAAACACAAGTATCTTCAGTAGAATTAAGCTTAAGTGACACCTCAACGAAAATTAGAAAAAATATTACCGAAAAGTGGTTTGCACTGTGGATTGAAACGACAACTTTGCCCTCATAATATTACAACATTTACTGGCCATCATCTAAGTTTCTGGACCCACTGTCTGTCATCAAATCTGTTGAGAACGAGCAGGGGGAGCCATTAATGCTATTAAGTTGTTGTTAACATGTAAGATTGTGGGATTATTTCGTAAAAGAACATTCTATAATCTGCTACATCAATATCGCCACCAAAACATCCTTACAATGTTGCAGTTAGGGTTTTCTTTAAATCATTATTAGAACTTGTAGGTAACGTTAGCCAGTGTTGTGGGAACGTTCCCTGCTAGCTTGGATTGCCAAAAGAGCGACGCATCATATATTTACACCAAGAAACACCAACACGCACTGCACCACCGAGTCAAAACCATCTGGTGTCTGATTACAGAAGCATCAGTTGTTGTGCATCAGATGATTCACCCAAGCTCTTTGTGAAGAACTGGTCCGTCTACTTGAGCCAGTTTTGTGTTTCATACAAGAGCCCCGATAATGATGTCTAAAGTAGCGATGTTGTGTCTGATAATGGAGCTCGTTTCAAGTGATTTAGATGCAGAGTAAGTCTTCATATACAAGGAATTTGCCTTGGTATTTTGGTGCATAACTATAGAAGTAGCAAGTACCTACAGTTTGTGCAGGTATGTGCAAATTATTCACCAAGGTATGTGCAAAAGTTCACAGTACAAAGTAAAAAGACTAGTTCCTGTTTAGGTGTATCGGATAGGTTTCTTTTTATTTTCAAGTTCAATACATTGTTCAATGTATGTGTTGTTATTTTAAATTATAAACATAATTATATATGTTAAAATGTATGTATTTTCCACACCCCGTCATTTGGAATACATCTCTCAAAATGTTGTAAAAAAAATCTACTTGTTTCTGTGTACCGAGCCTTTTCTTTAAAATAAGTAAAAATGTAAATGCAAAAAAAACAAAAACAAAAACACACAAATAAATTAGAAAATGAGTGAAAATACAAAACAACAACAATTGAATTTACTGTACTGGTTGATCATTATCCCATAACCATGACAGCAGATATTTCCTCATATCATGTCACTTCCTGGTTCCTTGTCTAACCTGACTCAGACAGATGGATTAAAAGGGTGTGTGTGTGTGTTTATCTTCACTTACTGTGGAGGGACTGTTGCTGTTCACCATGTCCGTCTCTCTGCTGCTGTTGATGCTGCTTGCGTGCAGCTGCCGGGCGTCTCACTTCTTAGGGACAGTGATGACGTATTACCCAAAAATGACGAGCACCGACGGATCTGTCACGGTATGTACATCTACAAGTGCAGTTTATTTATCTAAATTAAAGAATAATAATTTAACTCTGACAGGACACATTTAAAAGCTTAAAGTGTCCTGTAATGGTTTTTAAAGTGTTTCTCTCCTAACAGGAATACAGTTCTAAACTTTCTGGCCTATTTTATATCCGTCAAAACTGTTTGCCTACAAAGTGAAGTTGGTGTCATTTTATCATTGCAGGTGGTCATTCGCTATAAGCTGAACTTCACTTATGTAACGATGACACCTGGCAATGCTACACTGGGAATTGTGGGATTCAGAGTGCTTTAGTGCTGAACAATGTCTACATAGAGAGCAGTGGAGACTGGTGTCAGAGAGAGGGGATCATGACTCGGCAGGTTCCCAGCAACGCTCCGTTTCAGCTTTGGTAAGTGCAACATAACAAACAAAATAACATTGGCAGATTTTGGTCTGTTCAGCTACCTTGTGTCAGTAGTCCACCCATTCATGGAGTGTCATCAAATCAAAGGCAGCTCTACGTGGCTTTTTAGCCTCTTTTACCTAATTGTTTTGGTTTTATGTTGCTTCGTGTCTGTTGGATGTGTTTTAAGAAACTGTTTGCTAACAAGCCATGAAAACTTTATAACCCGTGGGCATGTGGTGGCTGTGTATCTGTAAGCTCGTGCTGATGAATTTCTGCCCCAAAATGTAGCTTTGAGTATACTTTAACGTAATTTCCCTAAAGAGTATGCAATAAACATGTATATTCAAAACACAGAATACACAGTACGCAGTTGAGACCTGGTGGATCAGTTTAAATCTCCTCACAGATAAGATGTAATGTCCCTTCAACACTGTTCAGAGACTTTGACAAGTGACGCCAAAGATCACACTGCTCTTCTGATGGCTCCTGGCAATCCAATGATTTATTAACACACTTTATGTTGAGGTTTAATATACTGGAAATGTCCCCTACAGTACATGGGTGCACTCAGATTCTGTGTAGCACAGTAAAAAACGACTATCCTATGAACTTCCACCACAGGTTAAATAGTGGTGACTGGATAGATAACATAAATGGCATCGTATCTTGGAGAGCTGTGACTCTGGTGGAGCTGAGGAACCGGTCGGACACCGGCCAAGCCAACCGATCACCCCAGACCACCATGCTGCCAATTGTGAGGTAAGCCTACTCACTTTTCTGTCCCCTTCAGATCCCAGACTCCTCCATGCCACATTTTACACGAGGTTATGTGTCGGACTATTTCTCGGCCAGGCAAAGTAACTTCCTGGAGTCTTCATTGGTTGCTTGTCAGCTGCTCAGAAGCTTTAACAGACAGATATTAAGAGTTGTATCGTTCTTCTCATCTAACTGATAAGGTTTTTACATACACCCTTGCATTGTCTGGATGGCTGGATTCAGTGGAAACAAATACAAGGAAATAGACAAAACACGAAAAGTGTTTGTGAGCTGATTCTTACACAGTGCCACTGAAGTGTAAAAGGAATGAATACCATGTTGTTCCTCCTCGCGGGAAGCCTGAGCCAACTTTGAGAGATCATAAAACAACTATTTATGTTTCTCTCGCTCTCAAGAGTTCCTTCAAACTGTCAGAGAGATTTCAACCTGCTGGTGTTTGACCCTGACGGCGACGAGGTGAAATGCAGATATGGAGACACAGCTCTGTCAGAGTGTAACCCCTGCACGCCGCCGCCTGTTCTCAACCTCTCATCAGTGAGTAGCTCTTCTACTTGTTCTAGTGAGCAAAGTGAAAATCATTATCATTGTTTTCGAGAATGCACAGCAGTATTTAATATAATGCCATAACTTCAGGGGTAAGGAAGCCAAGAGCAGCTGTGGTTGCAATAATTCATAGCCATGCTACGGCGTGGCTATACAAATTTTGTACTCACATTCATGTTTCCCAGAGGATGAATCCTAATGCTTTAGTGATCCCCTGACTTTTCATCTCGCGCCACCAGCAGGTCAAAGTATTTCACTTATCCAGTGAAATATTTTGAAATCTGCTTGATGGATTGGCACAAAATATTGTACAGACATTCGTGGTCCTCAGAGGATGAATCCTAATGACTTTGGTGATCCCCTTTAGTGCCACCATGAAATGTCTCAACTATTGGACAAACTGTCAGGAAATTTGGTTCAGACATTCATCAGGATGAACTGTTAGACCTTTGGTGATCCCATAGCTTTTTTATGTGGCGCCATCATCAGGTCAAATTTTAATTTGTCCAGTACTTTGGTTCATGACCTGTACGTTTAGTGCTAATTAGCAAATGTTAGCATGCTAACACACTAAACTAAAGTGGGGAACAAGGTAAACATTATAGCTACCTGCTGAACATCAGCATCTTAGCATTGCCATTGTGAGCATGTTAGCATGCTGATGTTAGCATTTAGCTGAAATTACAGCTGTGCCTCATACAGCTTCACAGAGCCGCTAGCATGGCTGTAGAGTCTGAGCCTTGGTTTTATCCACTTACCTCGTTCAAGTTTAGTTCTTGTGATCGTGAGAAAACATAGGGTTGTTTTCTAGAGACTGAGCTGATGTGACTGGCCATGGTTGCTACCAGACCCTAATCACCCTCAACTGGAACATACTCAGGCTGTTTAGCGTTGCATAAATTAACTGGATGCACCATAAAGTTAGAAGAAGTAGTCAGGGTGTGATACAAAAGCCAGTTTGTGGGCCTACTTAGAAAACAATAGCTGAAATACCAAAAAAATCTTGACCTTGTTTTTTTTTCTTCTTTTGCAGCCTTGTACTCTGTCATTTAGCAGTAGCACTATTGTAGGTGCGTACGTCGTACAGCTGGTGGTGGAGGACTTCCCCAGGCAGACTATCACCCTGACTCAAACTGACGGAACGCAGACGACGATAACTACCAACAACACTCTCAGCAAACTACCTGTACAGTTCTCTTTACGAGGTCAGATTTCACTTTATGACAGGCTGGGTTTATAGCCACGCTTAAGCTACACTAAAGTTTGAATCTCTGTAGCTGAGTTGATCTCAGGTGAGACCACCAGTTTTTGGAGTGCTTGTTACGTAAGTTAGCTGCTAAAAGGCACAAAACGTGTGTTTTTCTTTACTGTTCCAGTTGATCCAGTGGTGCCGTCCTGCACAGAGGGACTCTATCTGCCCAGGTTTCTGCCTCCAACCCCAGCCAACAGAGCTCACCTGTACACCCCTGTCAATCAGACCCTGGGAATCAGCATCAATGCGCAGGCAAATATCTCCACGTAAGTCAAAAGAAAACAAATTTGGATATTAACACAGATGTGTTGTTGAACGTTCTCTGTAGAAACTCTGATATAGTAAGCATATACCTGACTTTTTTGGCCACTTGGCAGTGGAAAGAAGCTGTAAACACAACACTGACATATTATCCACTTTTAAGGTTTTTTTGATGAGCTTATTAGCACACGGTTGACTTTTCCAGTGTGAATCCAGACAGTAAATTGACTACATTTGGAAGCAGGAACTGTTCTTTAAAAAGCTTTTTAAACTTGACAAGATTCTGTTTGTTAAAGGATCTCTGAGCTGCTGTACAGTGGGCCGTACAAAATAAACCTGAATGGTTCAGGAACAGGACAGTTCATCCTGAGATGGACACCGTCCAAGGACGAAGACGGAGAAAGCCAGCCCATCTGCTTTGTCGTCCAAGCACTTTACAAGTCAGTCTTTACATGGAAATAGTGAGAAATAACAAATACACTAAAAGGTTTCCTAAATTACCAAAAACAGAATGGGTACATGTTAACAGCTGAGGACGCTCAGGATTATTTGGTTTAATTTTGTGTTATATTTGATGTCCTATTTAACTAAGCTCTTCATTTATTCCCTCAGTTCAATGAAGTATCACTCTGAGCTACGATGTGTCGTTGTAACCGTTGGAAACGGTGAGCAGAGCTCAGTTCCTGTGTATTCATGTTTCAAATTCCATTGATGTTTCACATAGATTTTAATTTTGACTTCTGTTAGCAGAACCATCATCAAATGCAACTGCAACCACACAAACTCCAACCACACAAACTCCAACCACACAAACTCCAACCACACAAACTCCAACCACACAAACTCCAACCACACAAATTCCAACCACACAAACTCCAACCACACAAACTCCAACCACACAAACTCCAACCACTCTTCCAGCAACTACAACGAAAACTACAGCAGCATCCACTCAAAGTACGACCACCATTTTCCCTCTACAACTACATCACAGTTTAAGCACCTTATGTGTTGTGTGTCTTCTGGCCTGCATTGTAATGTTGAGTCACTGTGTTTCTAGTTGTCATAGCTCTGAGAATGAGGATTACCTCTTTGTCTCCGCTGTCTGACGACTACATCAGGACTACCCTCATACAACAGGTCAGTCTGCTTAATCAGAAATCCTGTCAAAGCATCAGATAACCACGCACAGATACTTTAATATGTAGTATTAGCAGGTATTAGTTAATGTCTGATGCAGGGTTTTCACAAGAAGCTGAAGTGCAGATTTTACTGATGGTAAATTAATTAATTTCAATGGAATCACCAGTGAATTTGCATTGGATAGTAGGTGAAAATCTGCCATAGTTTTGTGCATCAAGTTCAACTTTGACACCCAAATGTCCACCACATTTTCCACAGACCATCATATCAGTGATCATATCTCAGTACAACTGTGTGTTTTCTCCACCAGCTTAAAAATGAAATGGTGAGACAAGGGATACCATCAAACTTAATTCTGAGCTTCGTGAGGAAATATTAACTGGAAGTTACAACCACAGCGACCCCTGCTGGTTCAACGTGATCATCTGTTGACTCCTGCAGGAGCAGTTTGTTTTAACTGCCAGAGCCAAAACACCGGTCAGCTTTTCTGTTGTTTTTAATTCACCGAGTTGATTTCACGACCATTTTAATCATCAAGCTTCATTTTTATGGATCCATTTGGGGAAACAGACAATAAACAGAAGTCGCATGTTTTCAGATTTACAGCCCGTGTGAGTGGGAACTCTTGGATTATTCACATTATCTGATTTAAGGCACATTTGCAAACGAGTCCTGTTGAGCAACATATCATCAAAGTCAAGAAAAACATTCTCTAACATGAGGTTCAAACTTTTAAAACATATCCCACCACAAGGTCCATTTAGTAGCTCTACATCATATCACATGATCTTATCTTCATCAACAGATGGGGTTGACCCAGTTTACATGGAACTGTAGATTTAAATGTAATTTTTCTTTCTTTTTTTGTATATACAATGCTTAAATCATTACTACTGTTTCAGCTATGTGTTTAAAATAATGATTTGGATGCTATATCATCATGTACGGCACTTTTAATTTTTTGTTACCTAACTTTTCACGCCGGTTTTCTCTGGGGGAAGCCTCAAGTCATTTTTATACTGCTCTTCATGTTAACGCAGATGAGACAGGAAGCAGCCAAATTAAACCCCACAAGAAAATAATCAGTAGTTCACTACTCTTTAAACTGTCTGTACTCCAGGTCATTTTCTTGTCATTTTCTATTCTCTGATTTTTGCAGAAAATTAAAGGATTAATCTAAAATAGAAGTCTGGGGTAAATTCAAAAAGTGTGGTGCTTAAAGAACTGGTCTCGTGTGGTGGATCTGGCCCTCAGGCTTTGAGACCCCTCTGATCTAAAGTTTATAGCTGAAAATGTAAGCTTTTTGAAATTATTTCAGCTGTGTTTGAAGGTATTAAGAGAAGTTGGGGAAGCTGTTGTTCTGGTCTTGATACACCAGCCCTCAAAGACTAGAACTGTAAAATCCTGAGGTTGTAATGGGCAGCTACTATGTGGAAAGACTTATAAATAAAATAAAAATACTGTTTTCATCAGACTAACCAACAACTGTCTTTTCAGTTTTTGCTGCTGTGGTCTTTAAAGATGAAGATGTTGTCGCTGTGGATTGGGTTTGTGTTGTTGTTTGTCTGTTTATTAACCCCCAAACATAATTAATGTTCAGAATCAAGAATTAATTTGAACAAAAACAAACATTAGGAGCCAGTGAAGTTTAAAAGACATCTGTTTTACTTCAGTTGAACGAGCCAGAGCAGCATGTCATTAGGAATAAATACACAGGTCACCGTTTCAAGATAGTAACAATAAATAAAACATCAGTCGGTTGTAAACTTGTTCATCATGAAGCCACATGATATTAAACTCTTTGTTGGTTTTGTTTGCAAGGTGTGAAACTAACTTTTTCTTTTGAGCCAACCAGCCAACAAACACAGACTGTTTACCAGCTGAAGAAATTCCTCTGGGGTCAAAGTGCAAAACATGAAGACTGTCTAAATGATCCTTCATTGACCTCAGTGGTTAAATACACTCTGACACACTTGACCATACAGCTTTCAAGTGGTTATCACTGTTTTAAGCTTAGATTTGGTTATTTTTCCTGACAGAAGCGTTCGTCCCACATGATCTG
>VMKM01003433.1:0-36855 GCA_008360985.2 Macquaria ambigua | reverse complement strand
TGTATTTGTGGGAGTGTGTGTCTGTTACTGTAACTGAAAGTGTGTGTGGTTTTGTTTGTGCTGCATGTTTTGGTAGAGTGTGTACACACACACACACACACTCTCTCTCTCTCTCTTTAATTACTTCTTAGCGTGACCTTAATTTGCAGCGAGGACTTCAGTAATGACGCCGCTCGGCTCGCGGCCTTCAGCCACTTAAAACACTCGCCTTCCTCTAATTGGTCAGAAGCAACACATCATCACACACACACACACACACACACACACCAGAGCTGCAGAGTCACTGTGGTTGGACAGAATTAGTTTGTGTTTGAGGATATAAACAGGAAGTCATCTAAACTCACCTGTGTGACACACCTGGATTTACAAAATAAAAGCTCACAGAGCAAAAGATGAACATTTAGCAATAATAAAAGTTAATTTACACTCATTTACTTTTGATTTGAAACTATATAAAGTTCAACACCATGTGAAGCGTATAAAGATAAATATTGATAACGTACTGAGTCTTTATATTATTTTGTCTTTTTACATCTTTTTAGCCTGAAAATATTCATAAATGAGCTTTAAATAAAAGCTCAGACTCATCTTTCAGTCAGGGCTTCATCAGAAGTTTGTTTATACAGTTTATACGTTCAGTTTATTCTACATTTTATTTGTATGTTTGAATCTTGCGCAGCTGCTATTAAAGACACAGAGTCACAGAGTAATATTTTCTCTCACACACATTTGGTTTTTTTAACACTGATTCTGCTGCGTTTAAGACCAAATATAAAAAAACATAAAATGTGACTCTTTATAGAAACTAAATAAATTGAATTAAATTAAATTAAAAAAGTATAGTTTGGTATACTCTTGGCTTTGAAACAACATTTATATGATAATGTGTGGAGATGCTGTGCAACTTACAGACAGTTTAACTGAATAGTTTTTTTAATGCTCCAAAAATTGAACAGAGTTTGGTTGGTGGCTGGTTGAAAACGTCTCTAGTTGGTGGGAAATAAGACTCTTGATCTCAGCATGTTTACAAGTTTTAATTTAGATTTTTATTCTTATTATTTTAATCTTAAACTTTAAGTTCTTGTTTCCATTTCCTCTCCTCTTTTAGTTTTCTCCTCATTTATTTCATATTTTCCTTCAGGTCAGTTAAAGTCACATCCGACCTGCAGCGTGAGGGCAGTTATTGGAGTCTGATTGATCATATAGATAACTGATAACGCTCTCCTCGAGCTCGGACACGTCGGGACGAAACGCTCGGATCATTTAAACGACTTTTGCAGAACATCCTCGTGTTTGTCGATCGCGAATAAAATCACAATTTATAAAGCAGCTACGGTGTGTGTGTATTGATCTCACGTGCACATCTCCGTGACCTTCGCTTCATTTGGAGTCTGCATTGATCGTGGCGGGTCGGGCCGGCGGGGGGGGTCTTTAATTACAGCGCTCATATTCAGCTTCATAATCAGCAGGATCGTCACGGCGACGAGCAGAGGCTCCCGGTGCAGAAACGCTGATTCGCACTAATTTGACATGATTGGTGTGTGTGTGTGTGTGTGTGTGTGTGTGTGTGTGTGTGTGTGTGTGTGCGTGCATGTGTGTGGACGGGGAGGGAGGGGGATTACTATTTGAATAGGAGCAAATAGGCTTATATTAGATAGACTATGCAACGCTTGGAGCCTATGTCAGTGTCAGGCATTGACAGGTGTGTTGGCAGCACACAGCACGATTTATTTAGGGCGCGCTTGCTCGTTCCCGTTTGCATATTACAGTTAGGTGAGGTGGGAGCTACTTGAAGAGAGAAAGAGAAAGAGAGAGAGAGAGAGAGAGAGAGTCCTCTTAAGATCATAAGATGCCACTGTATATTGGCCTACTATGTGTTGCTTGTAATTAATCATGGCTGTAACTAAGCCCTTTGCCGTTGGGAGCTTTGTAGTCAAACCTCCAGCTCGTCTCACTCACTGGGCCTATGGAGTTGATTATAATTCTATAATGTCTGGAGAAGGCAGGCCCATTACTGAAAATGTGCGATGTGCATTTTTGGGCCATCCTCCTGACGTGATGCTTTCTATAGTCTCAGTCGAGCAGGATCTCTAAAGAAGAGATTCGTCTTCCTCCTGTTTGCTTTGATGGTCATTTTAACGCACAAAGGGCCAATTTAGAGATCCCTCCAACACACAACTGCTAAGCTTTTTTACTATAAGAATGTAGATCTGCGCGTGCGTGCGTGCTCGTGCGCGCTCGTGCGTCTATCATCGAATGGTCTTTCCTCCATACATTCAGAAATGGAGGTAGCCACAGACTAGTGGAGAGCCTCGTCATTTCCCCATTAGCCCAGTATGCAGTGTGGATGCCAGCGCAAATAAAAGCGTGTTAGTCCGGATCCCGGTGCTTTCATTCCCTCTACCCAGCTGCCGACAATCACTTATCGATTCCAATGATGCGTTTCTTGGCCAGGGGGTACTGTTTCATGGCATTAGGAAGGAGGAGGGGGGCGGCGTTCATTATTAGTCGTTACATGTAAATGCTCTGCTTTTATTGAAATGCCACGAATGCATCCGACGTGCATGCATTCTTTTCGCTGGGGAGGTAATTTAACATGTGACTGGACGTAAAAACCGATCGCAGAGAGCCTCTTTCTGTAGTTCTAATTGTCGGCGGCTGTGGGAGCCTGCAAACCCCTCTCCCCGCCCCAGTGTCTGGTGGAGGAGAGCTGTTTCTGCTGCTCTCTCTCTCCTTCTTTCTCTATCTCACAAACACACACACACAGCACACACAAGGCTATGCCATTTTCCTTTGCCCATTTTTCGGAGACAGGGAATATTTAGTAACATGATACACAGCCTAATTGGGGGCCTTGTCCTAATTGGTCATCTAGCAACCACATACTGTAAAGCCAGTCTGTCCTCGCCAGGGTAGGAGGCTACAAGCAGGATTCAGTGTGACTGTGTATGATGATGATGGTGATGATGTGGGTAATCATAATGAAATGAATGAAAACACCCACATGTGCACACATACAGGCACGCACATGCTTGATCGATTTCAGTGTGGTGACACTGTGACATGAGCTCACCCATTACACCAATGAATCTAATGCAGCTACTTGATAATGTAGCTGTACAGTAGCTCCACATTATAGAAAAATGTTATCGCTGGCTCATTGTTTCCAAGCTGCCTCTCTGGCTGCTCTCATTTCTATGGCAGGAAGAATAGCAACTATTCAAAGAAAAGGTCTCATGATAACTCTACAGTGTCATTTTAATGTACCATAGTGCTATCTCTTGTTTTCTAGTTGTCTCTCTCTTCCACACACACTCAAAAACACACAGGTCCTGAAGCCCAGTGACCTCATAGCTGACGCTCCAGTCAAAACTGCAGGCTGCACAGTTATGTGTTGCCTGTACTGAATCAGGACTCCAGCAATGAATCCTTTGTTTTTCCAGCACAGACTCATCATATGACCCAGTAGGAATACAGTGAACTATTACTGTGAGATGTGCAGTGATTGTTACAATATATACAATAGTCTGCAGTAATTACATTACCCTGTTTTCTGCTGCCCCTGCTGAGCTAATGAAGAGCTGCTGGTAATGACGATGAGTAATTCCAAGATTATCCCAAGCTGAGTGGTTGAAAGTTTTTCTTAAAGGCCAGCCTATACTCAGTATTTCAGGTTTTTCAAGGTCCGGTACCAACTTCAATGAATTTCAAAAGGATATTTTGGGTAGTTAGGATCACAAAGTATCAATCATAAGCTTTTGTAGTCTTTGGTCTACAAGAACCCCCAGGAAACAGTCTGAGCAAACATCAGAGGTACTTGGCATAGTTTGATCAACACTGACCATTGAATTTTTAAAGAGCCAAATAAGTGACACATTCAGTTTTGCATTCAGGGCAGTGGTGCCATCGCCAAATGTGTCCCACCACAAATGTATTTTTCTCCTTTAAAAAGCAATAGATCCTGGTAAATGTTTTTGGTCTTTTTGAAAGAAAATATTAGCTGAATGCTTTCGTAAGGCAACATAATTAACACCATTATGATTCTGGACAATTAAACCTCAAAAAAGAAAATGGTCATGTTATATTTCAAAACAGTTGACACCCAAATCATTTTCTATCCTCTGGGCCTTGGCATAAAGTATATTACTGTACATTTTGCCTCTTTGTTAAAAGGTTTGGCTCCTCCAAATCACCTCTTGAATCAGAGTAGTAATAACAAAAAACATAAATTGCCTTAGTGCTATACAGACCTTTAGCATGATCTAATGCAGTCAGGTGTCTTCCATGTGAGCATTTCACACCTAAAGGTGTACATTTCATGCTGCTTCTGGGTTGAAAGTACACCTCTGACATTTGATGATGCCAGGGCCTCACCTTTTCGGGTTTACTCCTTTGTTAATGTATACAGTGTGGCATTGTGATGACGCGCTTTACTACTGCATATGCAGCCGTCAGTGCGGCAGAGAAGTTTGAAGCATTTCTTAAATCTGATTACATTTTGAACTCTTCAACTGTATTTTAAGGAAATGCAGTCAATGCCAGTTCAGTCTTGCATCAGTGATTATGCATCAGTGGAGCGGGGAAGGAAGTAAGTTGTTTTTTTAGTGGGACATACAGTGAGGTTGCCAAGTGCTCTAGCCAGCTAACCAGCATGAGGAGCTAATTCAGTATCTGTATCAGGCCTCCAATTACCAGCTAGCAGTCCCCATCTTTGGTCCCGGACGTCCATATAATAATGATGAGGAAACTGGCAAGACTTGTTTTCACTGGTGCTGAGGCCTGTGTGCTAAATGTGTTTGATTCACAAAATGAAGGATTTTGGTTGCACAAAGAAATTCTTTATTGCACTGTCCAGGCTCACTGACGTAAAGAAGCCTGCATGGGGCACTAAATCAGTCCAAACCACCTAAAAGTATAAAGGCCAGTGCGAGCCCCTGAGTATTATAGACTAGACAGTGAAGAATATGGGAGGAAAGAAGAAAGAGACATGAGGCACTATAATAATGCTGATTGCCTGAATCCATACCATTTTGGCCCACAGTTTGCAGCATGAGCCAGAGGCTTTATCCAGTTAAAAAGGTAATTTAAGA
This sequence comes from Macquaria ambigua, assembly GCA_008360985.2. NCBI lineage: Eukaryota > Metazoa > Chordata > Actinopteri > Centrarchiformes > Percichthyidae > Macquaria > Macquaria ambigua. The sequence goes on along the minus strand of VMKM01003433.1, from coordinate 31,765 downwards.
TATGCAGACGATTTACAACAAAACTGATTAAAGGAAGCTTTGTGGAGTGAGACCACATATTTGAATCACAATCACTTACTTAGTTTTTTAGAAGCACTGAGAATGAGAACAGATTTAACTTGCTGTTATCTTGCTTACATCATTAAGATTAGCATTTTAACACTTTCATCGGTGCTAAAGTCACACTGATCTCATCAAGATCATAGTGACTGATAACTCAAAACAACAGCTTGAAATCACTCTCATATCTGTCTGTTGAATATAGTGTAAGGCTACAGCCAGCAGTCGATTAGCTTAGCTTAGCTTAGCTTAGCGTAAAAACTGGAAATGGGGAAACAGTCTGAAGGTGACAAAACCCACCTCCCAGCACCTCTAAATCTCACTAATTAACTCTTTATATCTTGTCTGTTTAATCTGTAAAAAAAAAAAAATACAAAGTATAAAACCTACAGGTTTTAGTTTTCTGGGGGTTTTGCGCCTGGAGTCTTGTTGTCACTTTGAGGTTGCCTTACACTTACATTTTTTTACAGATTAAACAAACAGCACATAACATGTTCATTTGTGCTTGTAGGCAAATTTAAACAAAGCTAACCAGCTGCTGGCTGTAGCCTTATATTTAATGGACAGACATGAGAGTTGTATCAATCTTCTCGTCTAACTCTCAGCAAGAAAGTGAATTAGTGTATTTCCCAAAATGCCAAACTATTCCTTTAAAACACAGAATTTCAAGCAGCATTGTGTATTATTTGCACTATCACTGAACGGTAATAGTTTTACTCTTGTCTCCTCAAGACATTTCTCAAGTTGCACGAGTGTGTATGCTACTCAAACACATCTTTCATTTCATTCACAGTAACCTGAGATTCTAAAGGTTCACAGTGGATGTACAAGCAGAGATCCAAAATTGATCATTTTATTAGAGTTGTCATCACATTATTATGTAGTCAACATATTCTTTATTTTGTCAAAAATGCTAATTGAAAACCATCAGGCATTACTGTCACATTTAGTCTGTGTTGTTGTCTCAAACTACCAGCTCACTCTTGCAGTGTCCTTTCTCATTTGTTATATGCACAGTGAAGTTTATTGAGGGAGATCTAATGCAATGTCTGCTCTTTTTTCAGCTCTTACCCCCGGTGCTGTGAGGAGCTCTGCCTCTTGGACACAATTTAGGAGCATCGGTCCTCCTTTATCCCTTCCTTTCCCATAACCCCTTCCCTTTCTCACCCTCCGCCAATCCTAGCCACCCACAGAACGGCTTCCCCGTAGATACTCCTTCCTCTTGCATAACACAGGAACACATAAGCATTCTGATCATTTACCATGCAGGTTGGGACTTTGTGAAGGAAGACAAGTGAGCAAAGACGTACAGAAGTGAGTGCTGGAGAAAAAAAACATAAAGGCAATAAACAGAGGAAGATATGCAGACCAAAGGAATGATATTTTTGGTAAACTGAAGATTTATATTTTGTACATCAAACCTTTAGTACAAGCTCATAAAAACCTGAGAAGACAGACATTTTGCACGCACAATCTGCTGTTTAGTTTTCTTTATTTACTTGACACACACACACACCACGGTCTCATGATGATGTGCGAGGTGATGCCCACCATTTCTGAGGATGGGCGAAGTGGGACTGGTGGGGGCTCCTTGTCTCCTGCCGGGGCAGGAGTCGGAGGCGCCGGAGGTGCAATGGGAGGAGGAGGCCTCAGTGGGAGGGAGCCCAGAGGCGGAGGAGACGAAGGAGGCAGCACAGGGAACCTGGAGTCGTTAATGGTCAACATGCTGACAGAGAGGGAGAGGCTGCTGGAGAACCTGAGGGAGACACAGGACAGCCTGGGCACGGCTCAGCTCCGGCTCCGCGAGCTCGGCCACGAAAAGGAGTCACTTCAGAGGCAGCTATCTATTGCTCTGCCACAGGTACAACTGTGTGTATTTGCAATCCGTGCATATGGAGGAATCTGCCTAGTTTGGAAGTGAAAGTATGTGTTTGTTTTGGCTGATAGAGCAAGTGTGTTAAGTTGAACACTCCTCTTTGTGAGGTAACATTGTTTATCCTCAGTGCTATCAGTGTCTGGTTATGTATGAGTGTGTTTTTCTGAGTGTGTGTCATTGTGAAGCGAGCTCATGAGACAGTAAGCCTTTGCAGTGACAGTTCATGCAGAGAGACGCAGCTAGAAGGTGGAAGTTAAATACTTCCCCATCTGCATCTTCAGAGTTTTCCTCACTAATGTTCTTACTAATGCAGAGGGTTTATGTTCCTATCATCTTCTGGCTGTTTAGTCTAAGTTGCATCCGCAGTTTCCCTCTTATTGTGTAATCAGGTTTTATTATGTTTGTTGACCATGTTGTTAGTGGATGATTAATGATGCTGCAAGCTAATATTTGTTTATGGCTTCAGCTTAACTTAAATGAATACTTGATTTTCTAGGAATTCTCTTCAGTTTGCTGGGTGAAATAGCTTATTAATAATAGCTGGAATATGAAGATTTTATCCTATATTTATAACATGAACAGCTTTCTCTTTTTTCACTGGGACCAATCCCCAGCTCTATTGGTTTACAGTATGTATAGTTTGCTGTCACACTTTGCTGTCTTTTCAGCACCATATGTGAGGCCCCGTTATGTTGTATTAATCCTAAATCATGTATTAATCCAGTATAAAGAGATATAGTGATTGTCATCATCATATTATGTTTATGTATTATGTTTTCTTGAAGGAGAGTCAGAAAAGTATTTTTACGTTTTTTATGTTTGATGTTAAAATGTGAAAGGAGACAGAAAAAGTGACAAAAGCATTTCAAACTTGCAGTGAACATGAGGCATGTTGAGTCACCAGAGTCTCATTATTCCTCATTATTTCCACATGTTGTTTGGTTGTTATGATTACTGTCATTTGAATTTACAAGAAGTACATCTAATATAAAAACCTGTGGAATACAATATATATATATATATACAATACAATTTAGTATATAGCTCTCCCATATCTTCTAAAATATTTGTTACAAATGATAAGATAATGACAAAACACCCCAACTAACATTTAACCTCTAGAGCAGAAACAATTGGTTGATCAATAAGATGATCAGCAACTATTTTGATAATTCATTCCTTGTGATAATTGATTCGTTGTGGCTAAAATGCCACAAATTCCCTTGTTCTAGCTTCTCAATTGGGAGGATTTGTTGCATTTCTATGTTAACTGAATATCTTTGTGGACTGCAAATTCATTTAAATGAATGGAGGCCGCAATATCCTATAAAGAAGTGAGGTGAAATAGAAAAGAAACTATAAGGGAACAAGGGAAGCCAACTGAGAAGCTGACCCCTATCCAAACAAGAAAGAATCCCATAAGGCCAAGAGCCAATGGACCCACTGTGTCACCATCTGTATAGATCTCTCTCTCTCTCTCTTCGCGCTTTCTCTCTTCCCTCCTCCATGAAAACACAGACCAGTTTCATGTGTCTACTTTCAACAGTTTTTGAAACATAAATCAGGTAATGCTATCTGTAAACATCTACACATCATTTGCATTCTCATAAACAGCTATTGCCTCTTAGCTGAAGGCTTCAGTGGTGTTTTATGGATAAAGAAATCACTGACCATGGATTCTACCAGTGTTTGCTGGTTCGTTTTGTTTAAGACACGCTCTCCTGTTTGCACTCTGTTTCAGCGTTATGCAGGAGTTGAAAAATGTATTCCCAGTGGTGTTGTAAATGACATATCGATGCTGTGTTTTGGGGGTCTCTCTTGTGCATTCCAGTGCAGAGCCATTGTGTAACAGTGTGATGTAATCCATCCATGAATGCGAGTTCACAGAGGACGATGAGCGAGAGAGAGTGCTGGTGGAATCTGTGTCAGTGATTTACATGATTGTTATGTAGGTTTACATCATGTACGTCTTCCTACATTCCTGGTCTCAGGTGTCTCACAAAGTGTGTTTCTGGAGGGCTTTGGTTATGTAGTTATGTAAATTTTTAGCATTACGTGTACATTTATATGTGTGTGCGCGTGTGCTGAGAGCAGCTGATTCTGTTTAATTTCCAGAGTCACTAGATTTGGCTATGTCTGGCCTGAATTATTATTTGTTCCTTCAAACTCTCATCGCAGCTCAAGCGTCTGAGCAAAGACCACTTACACTATTAAAACCATACATTTAAACAGTTTGTTTTCTGTGCCCCTGAACGCAGCTTGTGTGTTCCACAGGAGTTTGCTGTGTTGACTAAAGAGCTGAACGTTTGCCGGGAGCAGCTTCTGGAGAGGGAGGAGGAGATTGCTGAGCTCAAGGCGGAGAGAAACAACACACGTGTAAGATGTTTAGCGGCCATTTTGCTTATTAGCACTGTAACAGCCTCTGTGTTATCTTCCTCACCCATTGTGGTTGTGTGGGTGTGACACTGTTTCATTTGCTTCTGGGGTTTTTTCTTCTCCTTCTCTTCCTCTTTCTCCTGCACATTCTCTTTTCTCTTCGTGACTCCTTTTTGTGTCCATATCTGCTTTCCTTATCTCTCCCACCCACTCCCTGTCCCTTTCTGCTACCCGGTGCTCTTCTCACCACCACTCACTCTTAAAACCCTTCACTCCCCTGCATCTTCTCTGAGCCTTCTCTGTCTCCTTCTCTGTCTCCTTCTCTTTCCCTCCTCATCCTCTGTGCCCCCGTCTATCAAACTCCCTCTCTCTGTTCACCTCTTTGCATTCTGCTGCCACCTCCCCATCTCCTTCCCCTTCAACCCACTCACTCCTGTAGTTGTTGCTGGAACACCTGGAGTGTCTGGTGTCTCGCCATGAGCGCAGTCTGAGGATGACGGTGGTGAAAAGACAAGCCCAATCCCCAGCGGGGGTCTCCAGTGAGGTGGAAGTCCTCAAGGCCCTCAAGTCCCTGTTTGAGCACCACAAGGCCCTGGATGAGAAGGTGGGTCCTTTGCATTGTAGATCAGAGCTTAAAATCAACTTAAAGTGGCTATGATCATTATTTTTATGTTAACAACAGATCTTATGACTACTTGTATGTGAAAGGGATCGCCTCACCCGACTCAGGTCCCCTCAACTCTGCGGAGCTTTATAGCATCTTTCAGCTCATTGTTTTGGTATTGAGGCCTGCAACTTTACTGTTTTGGTTCACTCTTACCAGCGCTGTTTTCGGCCACAGCAGGTTGTGCTAAAAAACATGCTGTATGCTAAATTAGCTGACCTAGCACCAAACGCCAGACAGACAAAGTTAGCGACTAGCTGGAGAACATAGTGGAGCATTTAGCAGCTAAAGAGCCAGATATTTCTCTCAGGAGTTGGTAGAGAACAAAACAGAGCCAAAAGGAAAGTGAATATTGGACTTACATTCTTCAGAAAAACTATCTGCTGGATGTGTAAATATGCTGTTTGCTAACATGTTAGCCATATTAGCTTAAAAGGTGATACAGTATGTCAGTATTGTGTTTACAGCTTGTTTCTGCTGCCCCCAAGTGACCAAAAAAATCAGTTATTGCAGGTTTAAGAATAAAAGATGTTGAAAAAATTTCATTTGACATAAAGATGTAAGAGAGCGCCAAATGTCATGCATGGACATGCACCATGGTGAAATGATAGGCCTATGTATAAATCAGAATAGGGTAGCTTTAGGTCACAAGTTGCAGCTGTTGCTTTCTCATAAGCAAACACACATTTGATAGATGTTAAATCACAATATTAAAAAAAACAAAAACAATGGGGCAGGGGACAGGTAAATCCTTGCATCTCATATGCTGTTCCTGCTCTGAGCGTGCATGTGATTATGTGCTACTCTAAAAGCTTCCTCCTACACTTTGCTGCACTTGATAAATGTCTTATTTTTCACTCTTACAGGAGAATGTTTAAGTTGGCACTGATAGCATTGATAAACACAGGCCCAGGTGAATAAATCCTTTCAGCCTCGTCTCATCAGGATGGTCACACCCAAAATGCTGGTGTGGGATCAGTTGAATAGCAATGTGTAGTGCACAGAAATCCTGTAGTGATGTGAGTGTTTTGGCCTCTTGAGAACTGTTTAATAGACTCTATTACCTTGTAACTTTTTCTTGCTCTTTCTAGCAAGCTTATCAGGCAGGTGAAGAAGATGTAGTTACTTTAGGAGAGTAGATAGGGCAAATGCATTTTAGCAATACATATGCAGCTCGAACCGTTCGAATCGAACGCCATGATGGTCAGTCGACTCTTCTACCACACAGGTGCGAGAGAGGCTCCGTGTTGCCCTCGAAAGGGTGTCCATGTTAGAGGATCAACTTGCAGCGTCTTCTACAGAGGTAAAGTCCAATGCGAATTATTTTCTGTGTCTCAAGGATGCTTTAGCTTGGTGTGAAGAAAAAACATTCATTTGTATCGTCTGTTTGCACATTTTGTCTCCCCCTTTCCAGGTAATCTCTTTAAGAGACCAAATTAAAAGACGTCAACAAGGGGTGGACGGCGGGAAAGATGTAAGGGAGGGTTTTATGCATGTTGGTTCCAGTTGTTTTTGTGTACGTGTTAGCGTCCAGAAAGTCAGTAGAAAAGTAGATGTATGGGTACCATGGTGTGTCAGTGTGATTTTTAACTCTAAGTCTTACCTCATCCACATGTCATTCATTTCAGCTACAACCTCAACTAGTTCAAATGGATTATTTTTCCTCACCACTGTCATTTTTTTCTATATTGTAATTATTCCAGCGTCTACCCAATGGTCCCTCCACTGGCCTGGAGGATAGCGAGCTGGAAAGACAGCGAGAAGGAGAGATAGAGCGTCAGAGAGCTGAACTCTCCCAGTTGAGGGAGAGGCTGGCCCTCATGTGCCGGCAGGTGAGTGAATGTTTCTGTATATCTGAAATGGCGAGGACCAATATGAGGTTTGGAACTTCAGAGTGAGGACATTTTTGCAAAGCGAAGACATCTTCACTTCTTTGAGGGGATATCTCAGGGTTAGCATGTGGCGTCAGGGTTAAGCTGGAATGTTTCAGTTAATATATAGTCATTATATTCATCTGAGTGATGGAGTGTAATGAAACACTAACACTACTTTGCCATTGAGAAATTGTTTGCTGGGTCACACCTCTCCATCTGACTGGGCTAGTGCTGCACTGTGTACTCTACTCTGTACTACACAGCTGTACTGTGTTTTAAATCATGTTAGCTTGATGACATTTTCACTTCATACCAACAGCACTGAAGTACAATATACCAGCTTCACAAATTTATTAGATATGCCATCATCTATGCTGTAGTCAGAAATTGCGGGGAGTTACAAATTGATGGTTTTAAGGTTAAAATAACTATTAAGTAAAGGTTAAGATTAGGGGTAAAGTAAGGGCTGAGGTAGTTGCTGATTGTTAAATAGTTAGAATAGTTTGACATTTTGAGAAAAATACTTACTCTACAAAGTGTAGTTTTTACACTTCGGCTTTTGTACAGAGCCAGGCTAGCTGTTTCCCCCTGTTTCCAGTCTTCATGCTAAGCTAAGCTAGCTGCCTGCTGGCTGTAGCTTCATATCTATTATACGGACCTGAGAGTGGTATTGATCTTCTCATGTAAGTCTCTGCAAGAAAGCAAATAAGCCCATTTACCAAAATGTCAAACTGTTCCTTTAAGGTTGGGTTTTGGTCAGCACTGGGCACTGGATGTAGTCAATAAGGGTCCTCACAAGTATATACATACAAGGGTATGTGTGCATCTGTATCAGTGCATCTGTGTTTCTGTTTTGTTTTCTAATTTAGTTTATATAATGAACGCTGACTATTATAATGAATTCCTTTAGTGTACACCATGAAGTATTTCCAACAGTATATGCCAAGAAGGAGGGGGTCTATGTACAGACTGTATACTGGTCTCCCTCTTCCCTCTTGTGGTCAGTTAGGCTATTGCAGCTGCTTCAAAAAGCCATAATTCTACTGTATAATTCTGCTGTATAGTGCACAATAAGACACCATTTGAATTTAATCATAGTGTATGTAGCACTGTCCAACAAAGTCTTGTGTAATGGGTCAAAAGTATTTAGGTGAAGATGACTGACTGACAAAATGTAAGAGACGTGTTCTGTCTCTAGTTTACTGTGTGTTAGATGCGTCAGACTCTCAGCATGTTACACTTATGTCAGTGGTGCTTTTCAAGAGTCTTACGTTGAGCAGACAGACTGATTTGTAATGAATCACTGTCACGTCTATTTACGTTGGTGCTGCGGCAGTTAACACTGACTCACATAGGGTTCAAACTGTGTCATTTTGTGTCCCTTTGTGGTGTCACTTCAGGTTGGGGAAATAGAGGAACAGCTTGCGGCCGCTAGGAGGGAGGTGACGAAGTCGGAGGAGGCCAATCAGAAGCTCCAAAGGGAAGTGAAAGAGGTCTGTAGGGCCGATCTGTCTCTTCCTGGCCAAGACCCCGAGCTCCCTCGATTCCCGGGGCTCCAAGTGTATATTTGAACACAATGGGCATATGTTGGAGAAGTACTAATATGCTTTATTTGGGGGTGTAATGAGAGGGAAATGAAGAGAAATTACTGTTATGAGGTAGATTTTTGCTTATTGTTGTTATTGCAGATACGGAAGTCTACAATAAATGCAGAATAAATTGTAAATAGACTCCTACAGTATTAAAATGTACAACATATGCAGGCCATCCACACATTAAATTTGTCTCTTCCTGTTAGGTATCTTATACCTGGCCATTACTTATCACTTAAATGTGTAATAAGAACTGTTATCTCATGTATGTTATGAAAACCTGGACTGCATATCATCTTGTTTTATGATACATTTTTGCTTCCTCTAGGCCCTTTGCCAAAGGGAGGACATGGAGGAAAGGATTACAACACTAGAACGCAGGTAACCTTTGCTGTGTTTGTGGAATCTATTCTTAGTTTTAGAGAGGACTCATATACATTCATACATTAGCTGTACTGAACATAGCAGAAGGACCATATGTTTCACCTGTTGGCTGGCAATGTGTTACAAAGGTGTCCTCTAAGCTTGTTTTACATAATAACATTAGCATTACATTCATATTAAGAATGCAGCACTGTGCGAAAAAGAAAAAGCAGTTTGAAAGCTTGAATGTAACTTGATGTCCTACTCCTCTAATCATATCTACAGTATAGACAGTCATCTGTAAGGTTCAGTATACTTTAAAGGTTTAATTGAGGAGTTGAGATCAGAAATGAGTAATTTGAGTCTTTCACATTTTTTATATTTTATTAACTGATACAAAATTGAATGGCCCAAAGGTACTTGTTCTTTAAAAATGTAAAAAACAAAATCAAACTACTTCCAAAATTTTACCCAAAAATGCAAAGGAATTGGGGAACTTGTTTGGCCCTGAGTAGTGTCTGCAGGCTTCATCACAAGCTACGTACAGCCCCAACAACCTAAGCCAAGAGAGTCGGGCAGCTTTTATGTTGCCTGAGAGGCAAATATTTGGGGCAGAAGTCAACAAATTTAACATTTTGATGTACTTAGAGCTCCCATCTGGATTATCTAGGTGAGGGGGACAAAGGTAGCAATTGGAAAAGTCCCCAGTGGAAATTACAGCCTTGCATATTATCACATATATCATGTTATTTTGCCTGAGAACTGCAGCTCTAATAATTCAATGGTGGCTTGGTGTTGAATGCAGGTACCTCAGCGCCCAGAGGGAGGCGACTTCTCTCCATGATATCAAAGACAAGCTGGAAAATGAGCTGGCCAGCAAGGAATCACTGCACAGACAGGTAAGGAATGTTTCAAATAATCCAGTATACAACGACAGTCATAATACAACTGTCAGCACTTGCTATGTTTGATGGAGTTATATGGAAGTATTTAAAAATCTAAGAATGGATCTGTTATATTATTATTATATTTGGTACAAGTCTCATTTTTTAACTGATCTCCAGTCACAGTCCTTATACTTTCAAATGTGTTTTCATATGTGTCTCCAGAGTGAAGAGAAGAACAGACAGCTGCAGGAACGTCTGGATGAAGCCAAGCAGAAGCTCCAGCAGACCCTACAGAGGGCAGAGACGCTGCCTGAGATCGAGGCCCAGCTTGCACAAAGGGTTGCTGCTCTCAACAAGGTACTTTGCGTCAGGGGCAATCATATACTGTACCTGAATGACTAGACAACCTGCCACTCAGATTCAATGCTGATAGTTACATTTGAAAGGCTCTATCAAATATCAGATAATCAGATAATCATGCCTCTTTTGAACAAAAATCCTCAAGCTTTTATTTGGATCTATTTTCGGTCCACTGATGAATCAGAAACAGGCTTATAGGAGCATCTGGAAATATTTGTATGTTTCCTCTAATTCAGGCAGAGGAGCGCCATGGAAACTTTGAAGAGCGACTACGGCAAATGGAAGCTCAACTCGAGGAGAAGAACCAAGAGCTGCAGAGGGTATTGTAATTTATTTTTCTCTACATGGCTATATTTCCCATTTTTAGCTAAATTAAAGTTTGTTGTCCACTTTTTGTTCTATCTTGAGCTCCTCTCTCATGGCCTTGTCCTTCATTTTCAGGCGAGGCAGAGGGAGAAGATGAATGACGAACACAACAAACGGCTCTCAGATACGGTGGACAAGCTTCTGTCTGAGTCCAATGAGCGACTGCAGCTCCACCTCAAAGAGAGGATGGCAGCACTAGAGGAGAAGGTAACAAAAAGAGTAATTAGTGGTGCAGAATATTTTGTGATATAATGGAAAATAAGAGTGGGTAAAACAGTTTTCTTCTTCTGCTGCTCTGCTAGAATGCTCTTTCAGAGGAACTGTCCAATATGAAGAAAATCCAAGACGATCTTCTAGCTAATAAGGTATTCACCTTTTCAGTTGTGTTATCATTTTAGTCTCATACTCTGTGTGTGAGAGGTCAAGACAATTTTTTGATCTTGATGATCCAACTCTACATCTTCATCTACTTTTTGCTAACGATGTTGACCTCTAATTCTTAAGTAGTTCTCAAGAATTCCACTTTTTCCTCCAAACACAGACACATGATGTTAACTAACAAATAGTGGTCATTTTCCCTTGGAAAAAAAGCTAATTATAGTCTTTTCTCCTCTGTGCTTCAGGAGCAGCTCCTTGCTGAGCTGGAGCGAATCCAACTGGAGCTGGATCAGCTGAGAGGCAGGCCTGGCTCCTCTTATTCCAGGTTAGCCACAATGAATGTTTAAGGGAATTTATTTATACAATATGTCCTACATTTTGTGAATGCCCCAATAAAAACAAAGTCTCCCAAGGGATACGTACACTGCCCCTTTTGAGCACAAATGTTTGTTTACTCCTGTTTAGCCATAATGTATTTCCACTAAAATCTATTTTAAAAAGTCATTATTCATACTACCTAGAGGCTGTTGTTCTTGCTGACAAATTTGCAAATAATATAAACATGCTTAATTCATATGGATACAATGGAAAGTTTGTTTTTCCAGAGAAACCTGTCTGTTGTAACTTTACACCTAGAAAATGGGGACATTGTGATTTTCAATTTCTGTGGCATATAACTAATGAATTCTGGATCTCACCATAGGACGGGCAGCGTGAGCTCACTTCCCTCCACCCTTTTTCGAAGATCTCTTCCAGGGAGTGCCTCGGAGCTGCGGTACCCTCAGGGTGGAGGCTCGCTCCCGGCCGGCTACAGCAACTCCTCTAGTGGGGTGGTGGTCAGGCGGGCACACCGTGGCCGGTGGGGGGCTCCTAGAGACGATAGTAACAAGGTGTTAATCTTACACTGAGATAATTATAATGATGATGTTGATATAATTTGTTACTGGGATGACAATTTCCTTCATCCTTCCCACCCATTCTTTCCCTCTTCCCAGTATGGAGAGTGGGACAGCGGCACTATGCTGGGTCCGGGGTTTGAGGGTGGCGTGGAGGGAGGCTGCTCTGACGACGAGGACGACAGGGAGACTCTGTTCGGATCGGAGCTGCTCTCTCCCAGCGGACAGACAGATGTACAGACTTTGGCCATCATGCTACAGGAGCAACTGGAGGCCATCAACAAGGAGATTAAGTGAGTTTTATGAGACTAGTTTGAGATCCTAAGACTATTTAGGCAACCAGTATTTTAGCCTAGATACAAAATGATTCTGGCTTTCTGTTAGAATAAAGATGGTAAAGCCTGAGATCCTCTGCTCTCCTCTCCTCTCAGGCTGATTCAGGAGGAAAAGGAGAGCACAGAGCTGAGGGCAGAAGAGATTGAGAGCCGGGTCAGCAGCGTGGCCCTCGATGCCTCACCTCTTCCACCCTCCTCGCTGGGAGGACGGGACAGCGTCGGGAGGGGATACATGACTCCCTCCATCACCTCCTCCACGTTGGCGTCTCCCTCACCACCCAGTTCTGGACATTCCACCCCCCGCCTGCCACATTCCCCTGCCAGGGAGACTGACAGACAGGTACTGTGTTGAAGTTATGATGTAAGCCACAATTGTGCTTCAAATGAGGACAGTTTAGGGAAGACCCTGTGTAAATCGACCCATCTCTTTCCGCCCTGCAGAATAGCAAAGATGGTGAGGAATGCAGAGCACTTGCCCTGATTGACTCCACCCCTCCTCCTGTTCCTCGAGCCCTACGATTGGACCGAATGACACACACTCACCCGGGGGCAGGCCTTGATGACCATCGTGAATTTCGCAGGTACTCTCAAGAAGGTTTACCTATTTGACTAACAAACTAGATGCACTCAGTGTCTGTGCTGACTTCACTGTTCTTCCTTGTTTTTCCTTTGTCTGCCCTTATAGTCTCTCTGCTGATGGTGCCATCACTGCTAGCCAGGATTCCCTCCACAAAGCCAGCAAAAAGAAAAGCATTAAGTCGTCCATTGGTCGTCTCTTTGGCAAAAAGGAAAAGGGGAGGATCGGTGCACCTGGACGCGAATCTGCCTCTCTGGGTCAGTGAACAGATTGGAAACTACTCATTCACAACGCCATTTTGTTAACTAACTGACAAATGTATCTGTTTACAGTAAGATAATCATCAACAGTGAGGCTGATACTTAAAAATAACTATTATTTTTAACCTTTGACCTCTCCAGCCTCCACACCCTCTGATGACCTGGGTTCAGCTGACCCGTTAGGCCTGACTAAACTTGGGACCGGAACAGTGGAAAAAGACCGCCGTAGCAAAAAGAAGTGAGATCAGTCATCTTTCCACACACTTCTCATGTTGTCCAGAGATCTTTGAACCCTCCTGTAGGCTACAGTGTGTTAGTAAATGACACAGTCAGGTGCCATTGGTAGAGCATGACACTACCCAGTTCTGTGCTGGAGCTTTGATTTCCCTTGTGCCATTCATTTAAAAAAATACATGCCCTTGTGTGCTCTGCAAGGCACAAATGTCATGGTATTTAACATCTCAAGTTCAATGGGATTTTCTATTTATAAAAGAAGACAGTGGTGATGTGAGATATGAAGAAATTAATCTCTGTCAAACTTGTGTTTTCCACTCTCCTTCCCAGGCACGACCTGCTAGAGGAAGCCTGTCGTCAGGGTCTGCCTTTCGCCTCATGGGATGGCCCGACTGTTGTTACATGGCTTGAGGTACGTCATGGCACACTGTCCTGTTAAATGGGAGGATCAATTCAGTTCAGTGTGTGGACAGTCTGATATAATGCGTAACTAATGAGTTTATATAGATACCCAGAGTCTTCACCAGGATTAATCTAAGAGTTTGGGGTTAATTTTAGTAATATAGGGTGAGGTCTCTATGCAACAAATACAAAAGTGACACTCACCTGATAGTTTGTGAAGTATCATGATTACAAGTGCTGCCGTTCACATCCTCTTTCCGTTTATCCAGCTGTGGGTAGGGATGCCAGCGTGGTATGTGGCAGCGTGTCGTGCCAACGTGAAGAGCGGTGCCATTATGGCTAACCTGTCGGACACAGAAATCCAGAGGGAGATTGGCATCAGCAACCCTCTACACAGGCTCAAACTCCGCCTGGCCATCCAGGAAATGGTCTCCCTCACTAGTCCATCTGCACCTGCAAGCACTCGCTCTGTAAGGCTCAGTAAAAAGCATGACACAAATCATGTGTCCACACAGCTGGGACATTAACAAACTCATACGCTCATGTGAAGGAAAAAGACTGACATTGCATTTGTTTACTGTCATTACAGTCGACCAGTAATATTTGGATGACACATGCTGAGATGGAGTCTCTCACTGCTGCCACCAAACCAGTAAGAATACTAAATGTCATCACTTATTTCATTTACATAAAAATGCAAATGTGATGTAATATAATTAATTGTTTTATGTTGGCCTTAGCAATATGATCAAAGGTCTCACATTGATAACCTTTTTTTTTTTCTTTGTCTCTGATTAGGCATGTTTGGCTACACCTTTCCCTTACTATTCCCTCAAATTCTGTTTTGATGTAGTGTTTTTCCAACTAATTCTCACTCACTAACAAAACTTTTCCTCCTTCTGCCCTTCTTCCCTCTCGTCTTCTCCATTCTGTCCTGCCACGGATTCACCGTAACACGCACACACAAACACACTCCCCCTGGTGATCTTTCCCTCTCTTTGCAACTCTCTGTTCCTTTTCTCTTTCATTTCCTCTCTGCCTGAACCACAAGGAGCAGAAGGAGTTCAGCTGGGACCAGGTGAGTGTCTAACAGTACATCACATAGTGCAGTATAATGTGGCATTCATTACACAAAGGCTTAACCAGTCTGGTGTTAGGTCAAGAGGAAAATAGATTATTCAGGATAACACTTTTGGGATATGGAGGAGACTACCTAAGCCTGTTTTTAATCACAAACATAAATTATTGTATTATGAACACTATTTAGGCAAAACACATCTCAAATGTGATGTGCTAGGTTGTATGGTTACGTAATCTATTATTCCCTCACTCAAACACACGCTGACAACTTGTGTGGACTCCATTGTTCCTCATAAAACCCAAGGGTTGCAAACCTTAGCTGAGCCTGTTTTCTGTCAGTTGAAGGTAAAGCCATGGTAAATCTGTCCCTGATCAGATGGCTATGAGAAAAAACCAGCAGCTTTAAGCTGTAATTAATGGCTTTATTAATGGTTAATACTGGTAAATCATTTGCTAATGTTTTATAACAACTAGCCAGCGCTTTAATGCATCCTCAAATGGACAATAAGTAAGTGGTCTGTGTTAAAAAGTTAATGTTAATACGTTTTTTAGAAATGTATTTCTGGTCCAGATACCCTGTAGCCCTTTTCCAGTAGGTAAGGGGTCAAACAGTCCATTTGAGGCCGGGTCTTCCTCGTGAATTCAAGAGCTATTTAAAATGACAGAACAGTGTCGGGCTGAAGGAGGATTTTCCACAACCTGGCAACACAACCAAGGTTCTTCTTATTAATGGCTTATAGCTAATCTATAAAGCATAACTAAATGGTTTATTAACTATTAATAAAGTCATTAGTTACAGCTTATAAACCCTTTGTAAAGGGTGCCTTGTTAGAAAGTGGTATCAATCAATCATGACTCAAAATTACAGTCTAACTCTAACATACAGAGATCATGGACACTCCTGAAGAGGTACCACCTCAGATAATTATCTTTGCCGTTTTAGCCTACAATTCCCATGATTCCTGTTATACGTGACGCATCAACTGGCACAACTGAGGGATGTTTTCCATGATTTCTGGCTCGCCAGCAATGTATATTCAGTATATATAGAGTGTCCGGGAAGGAGAGGCAGCTGCAGAAAGAAACTTTGAGACTTTAAAGTTGCACTTTAAAGGGGCCCCCTGTTTTATGTACTTAAAGACTTGTGTAACTTGCAAAGTACATAAACCATTTTTGTTTTTTGAGCGCCTTATCTGTCTTGTTGCGCTACAACATTACACAGGACTTTTACACACCCTTTGTCTGCCACATAATAGGGCACAAATAATGAATTAAATGGTGACAAAATATCTAAATACTGTACTATATTTACAATTTAGTTATAGTCAACTAAAGTATGAAATGTATATGTTTTGTTTCAAATTCAGGTCATAGTGCTAGATGTTAGAAATCCTAGGATTGTTTTATACTTTTTCTTGTTTTACATGCTCCTTGTTTGTGTTCTTTCACTCTATTTATCTCCATCACCCCCACCGTCCTCCAGATCCTGGCTTATGGAGACATGAACCACGAGTGGGTGGGAAACGAATGGCTGCCCAGCCTGGGTCTGCCCCAATACCGCTCCTACTTCATGGAGTCACTGGTGGACGCCCGCATGCTTGACCACCTCACCAAGAAGGAACTGAGGGGCCAGCTGAAAATGGTGGACAGTTTCCACAGGTCTGAAAGAAAGATTCATGGGCTATTTGTGACACTTATCAGACGTATTTGATTCTCCATCTCTCTACTTCTTCTTTGCACCCTTGGGTGTATATGTCTGCCAGCTTTGAGGAAAATTAGAGCAACGTGTCCTTCTCACTTGCAGGGTGAGTCTTCACTATGGTATCATGTGCTTGAAGCGCTTGAACTATGACAGGAAGGAGCTGGAGAGGAGGCGGGATGAGAGTCAACACCAGAACCAAGGTGAGGCCTGTGATTAATAGCCAAATCTTCTCTTCACACATGACATCAGAACGTACATTCACACATACTTTTTGCTCTATATTGTGTCCTTCTCCACAGATGTAATGGTGTGGTCCAATGAGCGAGTGATGTGTTGGGTGCAGTCTATCGGCCTGAAAGAGTTTGCTGACAACCTATTAGAAAGCGGGGTGCATGGGGCCCTCCTGGCACTAGATGACACCTTTGACTACACTGACTTGGCCCTCCTCCTCCAGATACCCAATCAGAACACACAGGTACTCCACAGTACACCATCCTTTATTGTCAACTTGTTGACACTGAATGCAGAAAAACACCTCTGCAGAGCGCTTATCTCACAACTGTTGTCAGAAATTGTCATTGCCACACCTTCTGTTTGCCTAATGCCAAGATAATCCTAATCTTTAACTCTTAAATGATCTTAATTATGATCTTAAATCCCTGTTTGTCTATCTTGTGCAGGCGAGGCAGCTCCTAGAGAAGGAGTACAATGCTCTCATCTCCATGGGAACAGAGAGGAGGCCAGATGAGGTACGACAAAGCAGACTGTCAGTAGAAAATCAATCAAGATAATCACTCCTGCCACAAGGCGGGAGTGTGTGTTGATTGTAACCACCCTGACTAAGACTATTTTACTTGACAATAGGGACTTTGATCCAAACCAAATTTTTGCCCTTTGTTAAATATGTGTCATGACAGTATAATTTCCTTTCAGTGGTAAAATAGCAGACTGAAATATCTCTCTTCCTTATAAAGAGAGCCTTTATGGCATCAGTGCATGTACCACTGCTGGCAAACTGTTGGCATGCCAAAGTGGTTCAGCTGTGTTTACACCACCGCTAATTGCTTAGTTACAGCATCCAGGACTAAAAACTGTGCCACTGTGGTAAATTGTCACAACAAATCCTGCTTTGTCAAATACTACTTTGTTAAACCCCACTAATGCATAATGAATAAGACCTTGAAATAGATAGCCTCTACTGTGAACGCTGTTATTTTTAATCACTGGTGTTATTGTTATTGTCTCTACAGGACGGCACGAAAACATTTACACGGTCACCATCATGGAGGAAGATGTTCAGGGAGAAGGACCTCCGCGGTGTGACCTCCGACTCCTCAGAAACGTTACCTGCCAACTTCCGTGCCTCCGCCATCTCGACCCCCTCTGTCACCCTGAGAAAAGTCCAGAGTGAAGGTGAGGAGATGCAGCTCACAGCACTTCCTGTTTAAACATTTGTGAGAGGAAAGTAAAATGTGCATTTTGAAATGTTAAACTAGTCATACCATATACTAACAAACTAAGTCAAACACATTTAAATTTAAAAAAATGTGATGCAGAAATCTCTGCAGAAGCTGGTACTGCTTGCTTTGCAAGTTTGTGTTACTTTAGCCTCATGTTATTCATTTATTTAGACGTCACACAAGTGAAAATAGTGGTGATGAAAAGTCAGATAAAGTAACAAAGGTGGAATATGGAGATTTAGCAGCTATTTGATTGGTTAGGGGCCTCCAAATGCAAATCTAAGGTCAAAAGCGTTTGATGACTGAGCTTAGATGTAGCATGGAGATCTACTATATATAAGGCCAAAAGAACAAAAAGGCAATGGGAAACAATTTTCCGCAAGGCAACACAACTAACCATGCAGTATTTTAGACCACACAGTCATTTATTGGTGTCCAGTGTGCGAATCAGTGGTGATTCTAGCACTTATTAACCAGCCATAATGGCTTATTAGCTACAAATTGCGTGTCATTAATACTACCAATAACCATTTTTCAAAGAATATGTTTTTCACTTCCTTCTTTCCAGGCTGCCATATTGGTGTCAGTCAGTACCTGTTGCAGTAAATCCAGCCTTTAGAGATTAAAAAATTGTGATATTCATCAACATAAACATTTTGTGACTGTGTTAACATTGTCTGGTAAGAGTGCACATGGGAGAAGTTTGCCTCGAAAGCCGTCTGCCAGAAGTCAGGTGATGTAGTATAAAGAGCGACAAAGTCCATGTTGTGAGGTCAGGATGGATGAGTGGATCAAACATTGGACTTTCACCTAGCAGACCCAGAGAAACTTAACTTGTTATTTTAACCCAAACCATGATCCTTTCGCAAACCTAACCAAGTACTTTTGGTGCCTAACCCTAACCAAACTGCGACTGTTTCACAACGTTAACCACATGTTAGAAAGGCTTTCTGCCAAGTCGAGACAAACTTCTCCCACATACGGCAAGAGCTGAGAGCAGAGACTGTCTTGTCAGTGAATTGCTTGTTTGATGCTCCAGCGTCAGAGATTTCGTATTCACAAACTGTGTTGCGGGAAAATGAATCCCCAAAACAGAAACAGCATACAGACATGATTATTGTGAGAAGGATAGTGTGGATTTGGAGCTTTGTTATGTCTTCCAGCTATGTTGTGTTTTGATTTTGGGACACTTCAACCCTCCCAGAGAGGTTGGTCTTTTAGATGGAGGAAATACAGGAAGTCCCACACCCACAGCCTATTTAGGTGGAAGGTCTGTTAAGTGGTGCTTTCGGTAACACGGCCTGACATTACAGGCGATTTCAACATTTCAGTCAGATATAAACAGCCAGTTAAATACAAGGAAACTGTCAATGACATACTGGACTGACACCAAATTATGATTTTAATAAATAGTTCAACATTTTGGTTTATATTCTTATTCTTGCAGAGAGTTGGATATGAAGATTAATACCAGTCTCTTGTGTCTGTGATAAATATGAAGTCACCACTAGCAGCTGGTTAGCTTAGCTTAGCACAAAAACTGGAAACAGTTAGCCTCATTAGCTCAACAGCTCACTAATTATTAGTTTAGAGGTGCTGGAAGGCAGATTTTGTTACCTTTGGACAGAGCCAAGCTAGCTGTTTACCCCTATTTCCAGTCTTTGTGCTAAGCTAAGCTAACTGTCTGCTGGCATTACCTTCATATTTGTACAAACAAGTGGATTTGCTTTCCTACAAACATGTTTATTCATACAAAGCTGCTGAAATTAAGTTCCTCAGCAAGCATATAATGGCCTTACAGAAGCAAACACCAACACTATTCCTCATAATAGTTAGAACTAAAGAAGCCATTTTGGATTAATGGCAAAATATCTACAATCGAAACCACAGTTTATTGATTTTACTGTTTAGTGGCTTTTTGAATCCTGTGTTTGTTCCATTAGAACCAGAACAGAAAACCTACTAAACACAGTTTGTTTTTACAATTTTGCATGTTCCAGTGCAACTTCTGCACTGATTTAGGTCTGTTTGTTCCACATTGGGTCTTTTTTTACTAATAACCGTCTTCTCTCTGTCAGTAAACTCTGGTCCAAGAGGAGAGTCGGCGTCCGTGAGAACATATTCCTGCTAAAAGATAAGCACACCAGGTGAGAAAAGCACCCTCGCTGACGGTTGTATCTGTAGCTAAAAATAACTTGTAACAAATCAAACAGCTCATCTCAGCAGGAGCTATTACAGTTCTTTAAGTTTGTTTTTTATTCCATTTTGTAGAATCCCCACCTCCACCCTTACCCAAGGAGAAAAAAACACATTTTTGAAGAGGAAAAAAAAAACTGAGGATCAAAATCAAAAATGGACACTAGAAGATGACCAACAACATTCGAGCCAGATGTCTCGAAGAATCAAAGACACTGAGTGAATGATTTATGAAAAGATGATAAAATAATGAGTGAATGTCTGTTTATCCATCTCTCTCTCTCTCTCTCTCTCACTCTCTCTCTCTCACTCTCTCTCTCTCACTCCACCTTGATCCATAGTTGTGGCATGATGCTGTTTGATTCTGTAGAAAGTGGCCTGTAGAAAGTGACCATCGCCTGTCGTGAATACATCTTCTGTTTTTGAGTGTGAGATGGCAATATTGACACAATGAATTTATAGTTTTTAAATTGGAAACATGCATTCCTGTTCAGATCAAGAGAACGATACCCCAAACACACACATCCACATCCCTGCAGGTGATCTTACTATGATTTAGACTGATAATAGAGCATACTCTGCCTAGTGACACCACAATACAGTAGAGTTTGGGGAGAGGGAGGTTCAGAGGGAGAATCTGAGTGTACACAGGGGGGAAATGAGACGTATGTTCTTAAGCCATAACAGACATGAGATGCACAAATGTGAATAGGTGAGACAATGAGACAATTAGCAAAGTGCTTTATGACAAAATCCTGTTCAAACTGGGAAAAAAAAGAGTTAAGCATTTGTGTTAATATGCATGCCAAAATCAACCATTTTAGAGTGAACGTCATGATCAATCATCTAATGATGTGAAAGCTTGGGTCAGGACTTTGTAAAATGTGTGTATTTTATTTTTATCATTTTGTATGATAACTGCTATTGTATGTATGTATGTATGTATGTATGTACAGTATGTATGTGTGTGTATTAAACCGTACGTTCATTTCATACTTAGTTTTAAGACTGACTGTAATTTCATTTTAGGTTGAAAAAGGAAATATGTTTTAAATTATGGACATTTAAGATTATGCTACTTGTATGTGTACATTTTGAAAAAACAAAAACAAATTGTGTTATGATTTAAATTCATATTATTGGAGAGTAGTGATGATAATTGAATATAATATGATAACAATAATGATAATGATTGTAAAAGCTGTAATTAAAAAACATACCTGTAAAATGCTACTGAAGGAGTTATTTGCAGTTTCCCCTCAGACACACTGACCGGTCACAGAAGATCACAGGTAAGTGGCTGCAACAGGCAGAGACGGAGCTCGCAGTCTTCTTTCAGAGTATGAAATGCAGATGCTTAGTTTAGCCTTAAACTGTCAACTTCAGCTTGGACACTTCACAGTTAAACTCTGCAGTCAAGGGCGTAACTAAGATCTGCAAAATACCATCAGACAAGGCAGGGAAAGTGAGGTGGAGGAAGGGGGTATATCTTGTCTTTTACTTTGATTTTATTGTTTAATAGAGTGTATTATTTAGAATGGAAAAGGTATGTATGCATCTATTAGACTACAGTTTAAGACTACATTTATTTCACCTTTATGTTAAAATTAGAAATAGACATAAAAAGGACATGATCTTGGTCTCCTTGTCGGTAGTTACAGCCCTTTATTATCTATACATTATGGCAAAGAAATGGACACAGCCATACTCTTCCAAGCACAACATATACTGCATGTTTTTGTTCAGTCAAGGGTGGATTGCTCACCACAGGACTAAACAGGAAGAGGAAACCTCAGTGCTTTTTAGACATGGCGAAGGTTATAAATAGTACTGATGTTTGTAAGTTAAACTTACAAAAAATTCATTTTAACAGGGATTTTTTATATATATCTAAGCTTATCTATACCCATTCTCATACACATCCTCTATGTATGGAGTCATACTGCATATATGAAATGTAATGAGGACGCCCAACAGTCCCTTCAACTCAACTCAACTGTCTTTATGAAGTGTAAATTGGCCCTTTTGTAATAAGTATTTTTGACATGAGTATTGTAGGATACACTTGCTGACGGTGGCTGAGAGGGTGTAGCAGGGTAGCGCCATCTCCTGGCTGAGTTCCGTCTTTAAAACTGTACCTCGTTTTTATTCATCACAGGGAACTTATTTGTTTTAGAAGGTGAATGAAATCATTTTTGTTCGGTGTCAGTTCAGTTACACTGAAGAGTGCAGCATGAGGCACAATCCCACGCAGTAATAATTACATAACAAACACAATGCAAACATGAAGGAATGTTTATGAGTGTTTATATTTCAGTTTATATTTCAGTTTAAACATTAGGAAACATATTATTATAAAACATCACTATAGCAAGCTCCATTATCAAACATACCGCTTCTTTTTAATTGAACTGTCACAGATAAACCATACATAATAATGGCGCCACAATACTTACAATACAATACTCAAGATTGACAAGTGAGTACGTGAGAAACTGTATCATAAAGGAGCATCACAATGAAATCAAACAAGGTGCACTTTGACGAGAAAGTAAAGTTTCTTGGTGATGCTGCGTGTTTCTTAACTCGTGAGTTTACATGCTGACGTACAGCCTCTCTGGTGACACAGCTGCAGTCATATAAACACTTTTCGTTTGGTAAATCAGTTTCACCCACTGTTTCCCTCATTCTCCCTCTCAAACACACACATTTCAAAATAAGATAAACAACATAAAACCTACTAGTAATTGTTTGTTATAATTTATTCTGTAGATGACGTGGAGAGATGTGTTTGCGTTACATCTTCTTGCAGTTGTGAAATGTCTATATGTTTGAAGTGGAAGCCTGAATGGAAAATCACCCTGAGTTCCTGTAAGCTTGTTTTGTCCGCACATGACAAAGCATACTTACTACTGGTATTTGTCAGTGTGAATAAATCACAAGTCAAAATGAAGTGTCTTGTTATACAAAAACATTATATTCCGATCAAACAAACAAAAAAAAAGTGTATTTAATTTAGGTATTGCTAGAATAGGATGAGAACATGTCACAATTATAGCTGGTGCTTATGTGTAGTTAGGCAAATAAATCATTTTTTATAAATTGCACATACAATACAATATACACACTACTATTCAGAGGCCCTTGAATACTGTTAAATAACTTGCTAAAAGAGAATGGAAACAGTGGGAAATTTGATAATAAATTATGATATAAACCCATTTTTATGTGCTAGTTGGCTCAGAAGAATTTCATCCAACCTGAACTCGTGTGACTTTACGAGAACCTCTTACTGTAAGCGACACGGAAGAAGCCCATACATAGTGTTTGAACTCTCAGGTTTAATTATGTAGAAATGTCTGACTCATACATAACTCTCATGAAGAAGAACCTCCCTCTCCAAACTGCTTTATAAGGGCACCAAACCTGCCCCTGTTTAGAATTTGATTGAAAAGAACTTGCTCGCACAGAGCCATATATTTCCTTTTTTTTAACATTATTAATTTTTAATTTATTTTTATTTATTCCTTATTTATCTTCTTTCAAAGCTGCCTTAATCTTTTTTTCCAAATGTTTTTGTTTCCACACACCTCTTTCTCTTACCTGTCTTCTTTTCTCTTAATCATCCCGCTTCCTTTCTCTCTGTCATTTTATCTCACTGACTCCAACCCACTTTTATCCTTTAACAATCAAGTCAGAGAGGGGCACCTCTACACAGGTATTTATAATACTTTTCATTTTAGTAATTTAGTAATAGATTTAATGCAAATCTGGGAGTATTGATATGTTAATGCTGCTCTTAAACACCTTAAATTCTTCATTATGCTGATTCTTTCCTTCTTATTTCTTCTGGTTGCAGATAATCACAGAAGAGGGATGTACCTGCAGATGACCCTGGATGGGAGAGTGTCAGGAAGTGATGCCCAGACCCTTTACAGTGAGTATATAGCAGATAAATCAGAAACAGGCAGCATATGTGGGCCCAATTTAGGACATGTTCCTTATACACCGGATAATTTGAGGCCCAGAAAATGGAGACCAGCAGGAGACTTATAAAGAAGACACATCTATTTATGTTTCTGCGTTTCCAGGTGTGCTGGAGCTGAAATCAGTTAAACCAGGCCATATAGTCATCAAGGGACAGTCATCATCTCTGTTTCTCTGTATGGACAGTGGAGGCCGTTTAATGGGGCAGGTACAGTATGCAAAGAAAACTTTAATACCCTAAAGTCTCTGTCCTTCCTGTCGTTGGCTGACAGTTTACATCCGTTGTCCCTTTCAGAGTCAGTACACAGAGGCTGACTGCACCTTCAGAGAACTGCTGCTGGCAGATGGATACACCCGTTTCCTTTCCTCGCACCATGGATTTCCTGTGTCTCTGGCGTCAAAACATTCCCCAGATCGACACACAGTCCCCTTCACTCGATTCCTACCACTTAGGAATACTTTGGCAGAGGAGAGTGTGTCTGAACAACCACCAAACCATCAGAGATATTTCAACGTGGACTCTGATGACCTTCTTGGAATGGGTCTAAATGCTATGAGCAGTCCTCAGTTCTCAGTAGACAAGTAAAGAAAAAGATTAATTGAACAGATCTCTAGCTGTATATGTACCTTCTAAAAATGTATTTTTTATTGACCAGGTACAACCTGCAGACTTGATTTTGTTATGAGATGAGTAGCTTGGTTATTTTGGTTCTCAACATGTTTCTGTGAAGGCGATATTAATGTAACTTAAAGTTGTTAACTTATTTATTTATTGTGTGTGTGTGTGTGTGTGTGTGTGATGTATTTCTAATGGTTATTTAAAGACTGAATAATTTTGACTACAGCTTCTGAGATTGTATGGTTAGTAGTTTGAGAGCATGTTTGTGTCTGAGTACGAAATTGCCCATGTTGCAACATCATGTTGATTTTGATATGTGAGGTTTTTGGAGTTTCCAATAAGCTTATGTTTGTACTACTCGGGTGTGTTTATCAAACTGGGGGAAATGAAAATAAATGTGATATAAATTTCACTTTTGTTTGTCTAAGTCTATCATGCAATGATGCAGCAGTCTGATGAAACAATTACAGGAAGGATACATTTACAGCTTTCATGGTGGAGGGCTGAGGACATGGGCTGATTATTGTGAGAGCGGGAGCGCCCTCTAGTGGACGAATAAGTAATGACTATAAGTAGGCCAAGTTCTTTAAACCACTTTGTTCATGTGCTCTGGTGATCATTTCAGTCTTGTGTCTTTGGGTTGGGTAAACCTAAAATAAAGTTTTTCAGTTGTTATACAGTATATATGCAGTATACTGTATATGTGTTTAACCAATGACATTTCCCTACAATGCACAGTGCATTCTGCGAATCCTACAGTTCTGGACAGCTGCCATAAATTGCCTTCATTGTTTATTCATAGTTATTACAGCCATGTGCAGTTAGTAGAGAGGCACTTCTTTACTGAAATGAGGGTCTCAAGACAGAGTCCTATAAGGCAAATTTGTGATTTTCGATTTCATAGATATATAAATAAAATTGACTTGACACCTTGATCTTTGAACTGGAGTTGACTTGGGTGCAGAACTGTTGCGGCACAAGGCTGTGAACTCCATTTCAAGCCACATATTTGCCTTATTCTGTTTGAAATAAAAGACCTAACCCTCACTGGTCTCTTATTTATTTTTTTCCACAGCGCTGAAAAAAAGGAGGGTTGAAGAGAGCTGTAGATATTTCTGTCATAAAGATTATTCTCATATGGACATTTCTGACATAAAATCACTGGTACGTGTAGCTACTGTAGCTACACTACATCACCAACTTAGGTGACATTATGTTACCAGTCTGTCTGCTAGGTGAAATTCCTCTTCATAAATAAGCCCATGTACACATAAGAATAAAAATTATTAGTTAGTTGCTGTTGATTTGTTTGTTTTTTTCCCTGCATTTTTCAGTTGTCACATATAAAAATTCGAACAACATTAATCAAGTCTTTTTACACATAATCCGCTTCATAAAAACAGGCAGTTTGCCTGTAATGTTGCAATGTTGAAAATCCCACCAATATGTTTTGTTTGTTTTTTGTCTCAGCGCTGCTTCACTGACTGACAATCTGTTCCGGTAGTCAGGGATCACGTTTTTAATCCCACAAAAAGTTTATTTCAATTTATTTGCCCTTTACTGGCTGTTAAACTAACATCAATAACACCTAAAAGACATTATGTAGCTTACACAATGTTATGTTAGTACACATGCCTTCCATGGATCATCACTGTGATGTTGCAGAAAGTCTTATGTGTTCCAGTGAAATGTGCTGTTACTGGAAGCCACTGCTTATAACAGCTTAGTAGCTGTGGAAAAGGTCAGTCATGGCCGTACAAAAGTGAAACACAGATTCGACCTGGCAAACTTCAGTGACTAAATGTTGTTCGTGGAGATGCGGTAGCCTAAGCAGTGAAGGATTAAGTATAATTCTGTTTCTCCAGTTTGTTATATTTCATGTTCTAAAATAACACTGCTATATTTAACAGGCATATTTTTTTTTTTCAGTGTAATGTTACGACCCCTCCCCTTTCTGCCTGCAGCTGATTGCTTTCTTCCTGCAGGAGCTTGGAGTCACAGGGTCGTTGGGGTGATTGCGTGGCACCTGTGTGGGCCTTCACTAAGGCTATATTACCTGCCTGGTGTCATTGTCTCTCTCTCTCTCTCTCAGGACCTCCCCTCCCCAGGTTTGGTTTTTCCATGTGTCCCAGTCAAAGTTTGTAGTGACTTATTGGTTTGGGATGATGGCTTCTCTGGTGGATAGTTTCATTCAGAATCCTTCAGAGTCTGTACTTGATCAGTGCACTAAAGAGCAGCTTTTGAAGATTTCAGAGCACTACAACATTGAAATTCCAGATAAGAAGTTAAAAGAGACGGTGAAAACATGCTTAAAGTGTTGCTTGACTGAGGCGGGAGTTCTTTGTTTGCAGCCTGCTAGCAGTTTGGGGTCTAAGTTAGTGCCTAGTCCAGGGACGTTAACTTTTGAACAACAAAAGGAATTGTTGCAGTTGCAATTAAAGCAGCAATTGGAGTTAGAGAGGCTGAGATATGAGAAGGAGGTAGAAATTGAAACTATCAAACATAAAACCGAGTGTGCAAAATTGGATGTGCAGCAGTATCATTTGGAGCTGGTCAAAGAGGGTAAGTTGTTAGATGTGTCCCGAGCTGACAGTCGCGAATCTCAGTCTGATTTGGTTAATAATCTCCGCTTGCTTCCGAAATTCAGTGAATCTGATCTAGACACCTTTTTTTCCCTGTTTGAGAGGATTGCAGATGCTAGAGAATGGCCAGATTTGGACAGAACTATGTTGTTACAGTGTGTTCTAACTGGTAAGGCACAAGCGGCCTATTCAGCTTTGAGTGTAGCAGACAGTAAAATCTATGAAACAGTGAAGTCAGCAGTGTTAAAAGCATACGAACTGGTGCCTGAGGCGTATCGGCAGCAGTTTCGTTCTAGGAAAAAACTCGACAATCAGACTTATACAGAGTTTGCTCGCGACTTGTTTTCCCAGTTTAACCGTTGGTGCACAGCATCTAAAGCTGACACACTTGAGGATCTTTGTAATTTGGTCGTTTTGGAGCAACTTAAAAACTCAGTGCCAGAGCATGTTGCTACATTCATAAATGAACATAAAGTAAAAACTCCCAGTGAGGCTGCAGTCTTGGCTGACGAATATGTTCTAACTCACAAACATTTCTTTGACATGGATAGAGAGGTACGCTGTAAAAACGACGCTTATTCTAGGCAAGGGAGGACAAAAACAGTTGGTGAGGCAGCTCCTCAGAAGGCTGGTTATAGTGGGCGGGGTGGAACGGTGAGTTCCAGCACATGTAGGTACTGTCAAGCGAGGGGGCACTGGAAAAATGAGTGTCCAGTGCTGAAAGCAAAAAAGTCCTCCAGTCTGGTGAAACCTGCTATTATGGCTGCTCCAGCCAGGACATCTGTGGAGCGAGGGGAGTTTGATCAGTTGCAGTCCCATACTGGCCTGGTGTCCCCTCAAGCTGATTATGCTGCTTTTACATCAGATGGGTTGGTCTCATTGGTAGGAAGTTGTGAGCAGGTTCCCATTAGGATTCTGAGAGACACTGGGGCATTGGATTCCTTCATTCTTGAGTCTGTGCTACCATTTTCGTCAGAAACAGATACTGGTGGTTGCGTGCTCATTCTTGGAATGGGGTTGGTTCCACTGTCTGTTCCCTTGCACCAAATCAGTCTTCAATGTGGTCTGGTTCAGGGTGAAGTGCCAGTTGGGGTTCGTCCTCAGTTGCCTGTTGAGGGTGTGCACATGATTTTGGGGAATGATTTAGCTGGTGACAAAGTGTGGGCTGATGGTGTGCCTAATGTGGTGAAGCAGCTGACACCCTTTAGGGCTGTAGCATCCCCAGTGAGGCCACTAGACTCAGATGACATTTTCCCAGCTTGTGCTGTCACCCGTGCTGCCAGCCGTGCTGCACAGGATGTAGTGGAGCCAGAGTGTTTGGAGTTGCCAGTTTCATTGCCAGTTGACCAGCTAGCCGTTTCTCAGGCTGAGTTGGTGGCAGAACAGAAGGCAGATTCCTCCTTAACTGAGCTATTTGACAGAGTTGTGCCAGCATCGGAGGTGAGAAATACCGCTCAGGGTTATTTCCTTCTAGATGGGTTATTGGTTAGAAAGTGGATGCCACATGGTGAACAGTTTGTAGGAGAGCCAATTTTCCAAGTTGTTGTTCCTACGAACTGTCGCAGTAAAGTGCTCCAGACGTCACATGGTGATGTGGCAGGCCACCTTGGCGTCCGTAAAACCTATGATCGTATACTGAGACATTTCTTCTGGCCACGATTAAAGCGAGATGTTGCTCTCTTCCTCAAAACATGCCACACCTGTCAGCTCACTGGAAAGCCTAATCAGGTTGTTAAATCTGCCCCCTTACAGCCTATCCCTGCAATTGGACAGCCTTTTGACCATTTGATTATCGACTGTGTGGGTCCCCTGCCTCGGTCCAAATCCGGACGCACCTATCTGTTGACTGTAATGTGTCAGGTGACGAGGTATCCTGCTGCTTATCCGCTTCGGACCATTACGGCCAAGGCAGTGGTCAGAGCGTTGACTCAGTTCATCTCAATATTTGGTATCCCTAAGGTTATTCAGTCTGACCAAGGATCTAATTTCACGTCCCATTTGTTTGCTCAGGTGCTTAAACAGCTGCATGTAAGACATAACAAATCTACAGCATTTCATGCACAAAGCCAGGGCGCACTTGAACGTTTTCACCAAACGCTGAAATCATTATTGCGGGCTTACTGTACTGAGCTGTTGGGTGACTGGGAGGAAGGGCTGCCCTGGTTACTGTTAGCCGCTCGTGAGGTTGTCCAGGAAAGCACAGGGTTTAGCCCGAATGATCTGGTGTTTGGGCATAAAGTGCGCGGGCCACTTGCGGTTTTGCAAGATGGCTATTTGCCAGAGGAACCACCCCAAAACCTTATTGATTATGTGAATGGGTTCAGACTAAAGCTGTATCGGGCGGGTGAAATGGCGAAGCAAAAACTTGAGATTTCGCAGGGAAAAATGAAAAACATGTATGACCGGCGAACTGCGGTTCGTCAGTTTAGTCCGGGGGACCATGTTCTTGCTCTTTTGCCCCTGGTTACTTCGCCTTTCCAGGCAAAATACAGTGGTCCTTTCTCGGTGGTGCGTCAAGTCTCTGACTTAACTATTTGATCAAAACTACTGGCCGTAGAAAATCCACTCAGCTGTTCCATGTGAACCTCCTAAAGCCATATCACACTCGGGAGGCAGTGTTTCCAACGCAGCAGGAATCCCCAGTGGTAAAGCCAGTTTTGGTCGCCGCTCCTGCATCCATTTTAGAACCAGCTGTAGGGGAGAGGGAGGAAGTAGAGATTGTGTCTGATGGGTTGTTGCAGGGTCGTTTGAAAAATTCTGAAACACTGCAAAATTTGGATATGCTTGTTAATCATTTGGATGTGGATAAACGTGCCGAATTAGTTGAACTAATCAAAGGTTATCCATCGTTGTTTTCTGATACCCCTTCCCGAACACATTTAATAGAGCATGACATAGATGTTAAAGATGCTGAGCCCATCAAGCAGCGCTTTTATCGTGTGTCCAATGAAAAGAAGAAACAGTTGGAGGCTGAAGTTCAGTATATGTTAGACCATGGCATCGCTGAGCCTTGTTCATCTAACTGGGCCTCCCCGTGTCTCCTGGTCAAAAAGTCTGATTGTAGTTTGAGGCCTTGTACAGACTACCGTAAGGTGAATAGCCTCACTAAACCTGACTTGTATCCGCTTCCTCGGATGGAAGATTGTGTTGATCAGGTGGGCTCAGCTAAATTCGTGAGTAAATTTGATCTTCTCAAAGGGTACTGGCAAGTCCCACTCACCAAAAGGGCAAGGGAAATCTCGGCATTCATAACTCCCTCCGGCTTGTACTCCTACACGGTAATGCCATTTGGCTTAAGGAATGCTCCTGCAACATTTCAACGGCTAATGAATCGGGTTGTTTTTGGTCTTAGTGGTTGTGCTGTGTATCTGGATGATGTGGTGGTATACTCAGACACCTGGGACGTGCATCTCCAGCGCATAGGTGCTCTTTTTGACAGATTGGTCTGGGCGTGCTTGACAGTCAATCTTGCAAAATGTGAATTTGCCAAGGCCACTGTGACCTACCTCGGGAAGGTGGTAGGTCAAGGCCAAGTCCGCCCGGTGCAGGCCAAAGTCATGGCTGTGCAACAGTTTCCTCCACCTACTACCAAGAAAGAGCTGATGCGGTTTTTGGGCATGGTAGGCTATTACCGCAGTTTCTGTAAGAACTTTTCATCTGTGGTTGCCCCGTTGACTGACCTGTTGAGGGGAAAAGCAAAGTTCATTTGGTCTCCACATTGCCAAAATGCTTTTGAGAGTACCAAAGCATTGCTGTGTTCGGCTCCAGTGTTGGCAGCCCCACGACTTGACCAGGTGTTTAAACTTCAGGTGGATGCCAGCAATGTGGGTGCAGGTGCCGTCTTGTTGCAGGAGAATGAGGACAGGGTGGATTGTCCTGTAAGTTTCTTCTCCCGGAAATTTAATAGACATCAGCTTAACTATTCAGTAGTTGAGAAGGAGGCATTAGCCCTTGTTTGGGCTCTGCAGCATTTTGATGTTTATGTTGGCTCTGGGGTATCTGCGTTGGTGGTTTTTACTGACCATAATCCTCTTACCTTTTTGAGGTCTCTGCAAAACCCTAATCAGAGGCTAATGAGGTG
Source organism: Macquaria ambigua (assembly GCA_008360985.2). Classification (NCBI taxonomy): domain Eukaryota; kingdom Metazoa; phylum Chordata; class Actinopteri; order Centrarchiformes; family Percichthyidae; genus Macquaria; species Macquaria ambigua. Next base: position 558 of record VMKM01003433.1, on the reverse strand, counting down.
GGCGTTGTTCTTGCAGCCCTATAACTTAGATATACACCATATTAAGGGTGTTGATAATATAATAGCAGATGCTCTGTCCCGTGCGCCTGTAGACCTTTAATTCCATGTGGTTGATTGTTTGTCCTCTCCATGCTCTCCTCTGCTCATCCCTCTCCTTCATCCTCTTAAATTGCTCCTGTGGTACCAAGGCTGCTGGGGTTGTGGGATGGAGATGTTTTGGAGGATGTAGCCGGGATGGAGAACAGTATCTCCTCTGGATTATGGGTAATGTATTCACAATGTGACAAATGATGGAGACTCTCTGTAAATCCTAGATTAAAGGTGTGTTAATTTATGTTTAGTTTGTGGTTCTTAGTAGATCCCCGTTTTTTATGGAGGGGGGTGTTACGACCCCTCCCCTTTCTGCCTGCAGCTGATTGCTTTCTTCCTGCAGGAGCTTGGAGTCACAGGGTCGTTGGGGTGATTGCGTGGCACCTGTGTGGGCCTTCACTAAGGCTATATTACCTGCCTGGTGTCATTGTCTCTCTCTCTCTCTCTCTCAGGACCTCCCCTCCCCAG
>VMKM01003432.1:0-36861 GCA_008360985.2 Macquaria ambigua | reverse complement strand
ATGTTGCTCTTAGTGTTGTTTCTGTTGGTGTTGACAGCCATGCCATTGCCGCAGCCATTGCGTTACATCTCTGTGTGAAACTGTATTGTGCTGCTGTATGTTCTCTTTCCTCCTGCTCTCTCTCTCCTGCTCCCCCTTCAACCCAACCGGTCGAGGCAAATGACCGCCCCCCCAGAGCCTGGTTCTGCTCGAGGTTTCTACCTGTTAAAAGGGAGTTTTTCCTTGCCACTGTCGCCTAGTGCTGCTCATGGTGGGAAATGTTGGGTCTCTGTAAATATAAAGAGTCGGTCTAGACTTGCTCTACTCGAAAAAGTGCCCTGAGATAACTTTGTTATGATATGGCGCTATATAAATAAAACTGAATTGAAACTGAATTGAATCATTGGGTAACAGAAAATAACTGTTATCCTACATGACAAAATTGTTATCCGGTATGACAAAACTGAGTTTGAATCTCAATCAGGCAGCTGTTTTGGCTACCTATAGAAATCTGCAACCTTAACCTTCAACTTCCAAATATGTAAATTCATATTAAAAAAACATATTTGCATGTTTTCTTGGCGTTATCCCAAATGACGCAGGATTTTACTACATAGTGTACCAGTGAGCGAAAACGGTAAATTAAACACATTTTAAGAGAGACTTTCTAACCTTTCTTCATTGTTTGGGGGTCCTTCAGGGTCTTCCTGATTGTGTAACATCCTGTCTGATAATGTGTCAAAATAAAAAGCCCCATAAAATTGCTCCAGATTGCTCGTTATCCCAGATGACATTGGCTGACTGCCAGATTTGGGACAGAATGCTCCAAAGCATAAAAATCAATTGGATGTCATATTTCTTGTAATATTTAAATATATTGTTGACAACACTCATACAGTAATGCCTGTGGCAGAGATATTATGTTTTATTGGATTTTTAACACTTTTTATAGCTTTTTTGCATTGCACCATGAGGTCCGGACAGTTATCCAGTATGACATTTTGTGAATATAATGTCTAATTATTCTTAAATTTTGTAATACCCTCAATACATTTTCATATCATCTGATAAACAGAGATTAATAGATTCAATAAATGTATTTTCCTTATTTATACTTCATAAAGGGCTTTGGACATTAAAATTGCACGTCACGTCATTGGGCCAAATATCAGATATCTCTAAACAGATCCTGTTGAAGCTTTCAGTCTGATGTTTAGCTGCTGCGCTAATGTTAGCTAACATTACTCACTGTAACAACAGACAACAGCAGTACATGTATCCACAGGATGCCTGTTCTGTAGTCACTACACAACACTAATGTTATAGTTTCACAGACTGACAGAACCAGCTGCTGCTCAGCTCTCAATGTTCAAACATCCGGATTAAAGTGGTTAAAATATTAATGGGATTTTCTAGTATAACTGAGAGATTCCTACTATTATTTAATATCTGTTAGCTGTTGGTCAGGACTTGACTGCTATGCAGCTGCATTATGATGTGCTCAGTCAGCTTAGGTTAGATCGTTTATTGACCGACAACCTCATCACTCTGTTGGACCTTTTGAACACCAAAAAGATGCAACCCGAAACAGTCCAGAGTGTCTTCTGTGTGAGGAACAGAGTATATTACAACATCTGAAAGTTATTTCGATGTTTTGCAATTTTATTCTAATGCTTTTAGTATTGTTAGGGGTACAGGAAATCTGCCAAAGTTTCCACTATGCTTTGAATTCTGTTTTAGAGGCCTTTCCCTTGATCAACAAACACTCACGTTTTACAAATGATAATGCCACATGTTGAAACAGCATCGACCTAGCTGCCATATATGTACTGTATTTGCCTTAAAATGACATTCTGTTTGAACTCTGGAGACTCACCTGGATGAGATGGTAGATCATGAATGTGCCGATGCCGGCTCTCCTCCACTCAGGATGGACCAGCAGGAAGGAGATGTAGGCCTCGTTGTACTTCACGTCTGGCACCATGAAACCAAAGCCGACCACGACTTTCTTATAGAGGACGACCACGCTGAAGTCTGGGTACTGCAGACACTCTGACAGGTCAACACCTGGAGGAGGAGAAAATCCAACAAATGGTAGGTTTGGAGAGAAGGATTCATGGTAGGTTGGTTCTATGTAATTAAAAGGATGCGTGTCTGTGCTACCTGGCCAGAAGCTGTCATGACACATGGCGTTGACAGAGGGGATGTGGTTTGGGCGGACGTAGCAGTAGTCGATGGGGGAGTTGGGTTCAGGGACCCAGTCAGGCTCCTTCCTGTGAGGGTAAGCTCTGATCTCTGCCAACAACCTCAGCTTCACCGGACGACTCTCATAATCCCTCCTGGAGAACAAACAAAATGAAATACTACTACTGTACTACCCACTACAAGTACGACTACTAATGAGATGGCATTGATGCGTGACGGAAGGTCTCGAACTCTCTCTACCTGACGGAAGGTCTCCGGACTGTCTCTACCTGACAGAAGGTCTCCGGACTGTCTCTACCTGACAGAAGATCTCCGGTTTGTCTCTACCTGACGGAAGGTCTCGAACTCTCTCTACCTGACAGAAGGTCTCCGGACTGTCTCTACCTGACAGAAGGTCTCCGGACTGTCTCTACCTGACAGAAGGTCTCCGGACTGTCTCTACCTGACAGAAGGTCTCCGGACTGTCTCTACCTGACAGAAGGTCTCCGGACACTCTTTACCTGATGTATGGTTTCAGGATGCGGGAGGTGTACGGACTCTTGATGCTCTGGTCCAAACTGCCCTCTGCTCCCATCAGACGATGCCAGAAGGACACTGAGTGCTGCTGGACACCCCTTCTGCTAGAAAGGTTGGTCTGCACACAAACACATTTATGTGCAGTCTACATCAGTGGCTCAGTGTTCTTTCAGCATCCCCAACAAAATCAGAAGCAGTTTACAATATTGTGGTGGAAACCACAATTGTGACACATTTACCCCAGACAAGTTTAATTTGAACATTTTACTGTTGCTCTTTCATCCCAAATTATTGAAGGGTAGCTAATCAGCTATAAGAGCAGTTTCTTTGATATTTTGTTGTTCAGACCAACTCTGCATACAGAATGAAATTGACTAAATAATTTACTATTTAATATGTCTTCTATTGTATGTTGTAGTCTTGTCAGATTCTGCAGTAAGAAACATAGTGGGCTCTAAACAGGGTAGATTATCCCACCATACAACATAAGGAGACAAGGAGTTGGTCAACAGCCACGCACCAACTAACATCATGTAACATGAATGATTCCAAGAGCAGCCTTAATGAAAAGCTGTCCGGCGGTCACATTGCTTCCTTAACATTAACACATTTCTGCTGAAATAGGGTGCTAGGACATGACATAACGTAGGGAGATTCCAAAGTGCAAACCAATATGATATATCAGATAGACAGTGTAAGGGAGTTTGACTGAATAAGACCAGGATGAATGCTGAAGGTACCTGGAAGCGATCAAGGATACGCAGCTCCTGGCTGTTGGTACAGTATTTCCCCATGATTCCACCTCGCATCAGTGTCCCAACCTCCTGAGCACCGTAGATCCCTCCCACCAGGCTGAGGGTAGCGCTTACAGCCCGGTCAACGTCCAGCAGGGGGAGCCCTCTCTGTCTCTTGGCCTGGCGGACTAGCAGCTTTCTGTGGAGGCGTTTAGCCTGCGGGGTGACGGCCAAGGCCAGTGGGCAAGCGTCCAGCCGTCGCAGCAGCATCCTCTCCTCGTAAAGACTGAGCAGGACGTAGCGGGGAGTCTGGGAGACGCTGCCAGTTCCATCTGCTTTCTCAGAATGGGTTATCCTCCTCCGCTCGGGCCCTCCGGCGCCAACACACCCCCCAGCAGACAGAGACGGGCCTTCACTTCGTCTCACTGGCTCTTCAAAGTCGTCCTCGCGCTCGCGGCTTTCATCATCCTCGCTCTCAGCTTCACATTTGATGTGTGGTGGTGTTGGCCGGAGCTTCTTGCGGGCGACAAGGTTGGCGCTGGGAGGAGGGATGTACTCCATCCCTGGGTCAATCATTCCCTCCATCTCCTCATCATCTGGAGGTCCAAGCAGCAGAGAGGACACGCCATCAGTGATTACTTCATGTTAAAACAACACAACAACTTAATTAATGCAGTAAATGTCACCTGGATGAAGTTAACTCACCGTGGAACAGAGCCTGTGGAGGCATGGGGTCGGGGATGAGGTCTGCCTCTGACAGCAGGCTGGGTGTTGCTGAATGAGATGCCGGCGTGCCCGGGGCGGAGAAATCAGGTGAAGGTGATGGTGACGGGCTGGTGAGGGGTGTTCGGTCTGAAGAGCTGAGGGAGGAGAAATCGATGACCTCGCCTTTTTCCAGGACGAGGTCGGGCCGGCGTCCGGCACTCCCCCCGCGGCATCCACCCAGTTTGACCGGCGTGGAGGAGGTGCTGCGGTCGGTGAAGCCTCCCACTGCCTCCTTCTGAGCCCGCCGGATGTCTTTGGCCTCCTGTGTGCGAGACCGTTTTTCCTTTAGCTGCATGGCGTTCTCCACGGGGTTTCTGGCTCCGCGCTTCCTCAGGCCCTCCACTGTGATGATCGGGTCCATGGCAGGTTTCGAGGCTGCAGGTGAACAATAAAATGTCAGCTCAGTGTCATTTACCTGCAGGGGGTTAACTGAAGCCTTTGACCCGAGCGCTCCTGGATGAATGCAGGTGGAAGTCACCTTTGGTCTTGGTGGTGGATTTGTCCACCTCAGGTCTCAGAGTTGGAGGTCTGTTCTGGACCAGCTTCCACCAGCCGGGCTCACCAAACTCCTGCGCTCCTGATCGGAAAAAGGTGGGACTGCCGACCGACAGACAGCCGGCCACCGTGCTCCACCACGTTGACGTCTTCTTCCTGCACAGAGACAGTCACCAGGTCAAACACGGAAACTCATCATCTTCTGGACCAATCAAGACCAAGGTACATCCGGACAGGAGGCGCTGAACTACAGGACATGCTATTATTACTGATAGAAATACTGGACAACACTACCAAAATAAGACCCAAAAACATTGCAATAAACCAGATTTATCTTTTACCTATTTATGCTTTCACACATAAAGACTCCGAGACAAAAAGCAGAAGCTGACATGCTGGTTGTGTCCACGTGTCCACTCTCTGGTGTGAACCAGAACCAACCAGTTTTTAAACACATCACATGACCAATAGTGTAACAAACTTGTCATTCAAAACAGATAAAGAGTTTTACAAACAAATAAGTGAATAACAATGAAAGCAGGATGAAGTCCGCTATGTTAATAAAAGTTTCAGTGACCTTGTTCCCAGCAGGAAGTTCCAGTGTCGGCCAATAAAAGCGCAGATGTCCTCTTTCCACCTGAAGTAACCCTGACGACCCGTCCCCTCCAGAGACAGGTTGTACATGGCCAGCATCACCACCTGACACACAGGATATATAATAAAAAGAGATATTTTTATAATCACCACAATCAAGCTCTGATATTTTTATCTGTTGTTTTTACTGCACTCAAAATGGGTAAGATTACATTAAAAATGTGTCCTCTGTGTGACTACTGTGTTTAAAGCCTGCAGAGCTCGGCTGTGTTGTTGTTTATCAGCAGCAGCAAAGTTTGTACCTGCTGCCAGGTGAGTCTCATCCTCTCGAAGCTCTCCTTGCCGTCCTCGGAGCAGTCGGAGCAGATGAATTTAAAGAAGTTGTCTCCTTTCAGGTAGCTGGGCTGCTCACCGCGGAGCTGAGCTGATAAACCAACACCGACAGAGAGTTAGAGTCCCACTGCTGACAGGACAGAGACTGCCCTGGACACCTCAACTTTGGTGTCCTCGGCCTGACATCCACTGAGGGGATTGATATTTCATAACCAAATAATTGAATGATATTTTAGTCTAATTCAACTTCAGTCACGTCATCAACAACACTTGATCCCTCAGCTACCTTTACATTAACACTAGCGTGCCTGTTATGACTTGTCCTGGTTTTTATATTCAGGATGTGATATGAAACACAAAGAGGCGGATAAAGTCCAAAACAGACAGTGGACCCACACTTGGTTCTGTTAATACTACACTGGGTCTTCATACAAGAACGTGACATGTTTGGCCTCAGACACGAGCAGAAGATAAAGTTTACATCACATGGACACAGTGTGGGTCTGCTGTGGCAGGAGGGTCCGGACGGGATTTAAGGCACTCCCCCCCACACACACACTTTCCCACTGTATCTGACCATTTCTGTAACTGTCTGAAACCGATAATCTGACATCACACCCACTTCACTTAGTGATTGGTCAGCAAGCTTTTGGCTTTCATGTGAACAGCTGAGGTCCGAGTGTCTTCAGGAGACCCTGAACATGTCCCCACAGGTGCTGGTAGAATAATAATAATAAGGACTTGACTCTGGATCTCACCTGCAGGGACCCACTTGTGGCAGCGGTCGCAGTAGAAGGACATGTCCTCACAGGCCCATCCTCCATCAGTCTCCTCGCCCACGTCGCTGGTCAGAGAGTCTCCGCTCTGGTCATGTGACAGATCCACCGACCCCTGATCCTCCGACTCCACGATCAACAGAGTCTCCCCCTCCACCTCCCCCTCCTCCAGACCCTCTGAGGCCGACGTACAGGCCGCCTCGTCCTCACCTCCACCCAGCTGCTCACTGCTGCTGTCCATCACTGACCCTCAGTCACAGTAACACACCTGTACAGGTAAACATCAGGTGAGGGAAATCAACAGCTCATTTGAAAATTATGCAACTTTTTTCAGAACAAACAAACTATATTTTAAACTTGTTCTTTTGCTGCTTTTATGTTGTGGTGAGCAATGAGGCAATTTTTCTATTCTACTCTGTAATGCACCTGGATAGTCTTTCATTCGAGCCTCCCTGCCCGGTCTTTTAACAGGTGTATCAGAGGGTTTACCTGTCTTACTGCTCCTGTGGGTGGAGCTCCTTCTCTCTGTGTTGTCTCTCCTCCTCCAGCTGTCTGGTCAGAGTCTTCTGCTCCTCCAGCAGCCTCAGATTCTCCTTCTTCCTCTCCACCCGCTCCAGATCTCTGACTACACCCTCGTGGAGACGCTGGAGGACAAAATACACAAATAAACATTAAAGAACCAGACTGGGAGTCTGCAGCATGCTAGCAGCGCTGCTTTGAGCTAAATGCTAACATCAGCATGCTAACATGCCCACAATGACAATGCTAACATGCTGATGTTTAGCAGGTATCATGTAAAAACCAAAGTGTTGGACACATTAACATGTTGACCTGATGATGGCGCTAGATGAAAAGTCAGAGGATCAGCAGAGTTATTACAGACAGACAGACAGACTTGATGTTTACACTGTAAAACGTGCCGCTCCACATATCTTGGTCACAATTTCAGGTCCTTATCAAAATGTTTCATGTGTCCATCATTTGTAAAATACTTTATCACCATTTATATATGTTCTAATTTTATATTTTACAGTTTTTATAAACAACATTCAGAACCCAACACACCAAACTCCATTAAAAAAAAAACTGTGAACGTTATTTCAGTCACTTTTAATTAACATCATTACAGTGAAACAACAGGAAACAACTTCCCTTTAGCACACTGACCTTCAAAATAAAGCTACAGTTCCAGATGGCAGGTCAGAGTTTGGTAACAAGGTCAAAGACATTTGGTTATGAAGATAAGAACTATAAAACACATTAAATGATGCTGGTTGATTAATATGTGATCATACAAACAGCCTGTCACTAATGATTATCATTAACAGGTTTCTTACTTATTATATGCTGATTTATCTGTGATCGAATAATATTAGATAATCTGAAATACAGTGTTATTGCAACAATATAAAATAGATCATATCAATGTGATTACAGAGTGGCAGCCCAAATTACAGCGAGGAGTCATTTACTCAAGAACTGTACTTCAGTACAATTTTGAGGTACTTGTACTTCAGTATTTCCATTTTCTGCTGCTTAAGATTAATAATAAAAAATATAAATCAACAAATAAAATGGTAATGTATTATAATTGATTAAGATGTATTGATCCCCCAGCAGTATATAAAGTAATATATATATAAAATATATATAAGTAATTAAACTGAGCTCCACCTTCACCTGCTGCAACATTAAAGTGATGAACACATTAATGGATCAATAATCATAACCCAATAACATATTAGATTATTCTGAAATGGGCCATTCTGCATAATGAGTACTTTTACTTTCAGTACTTTGAGAATATCTTGATGCCAAAACTTTTGTACTTTTACTTTAGTAGAATTCTGAATGCAGGACTTTGTAACTGAGTATTTCTAAACTGTGGTAATAGTACTTTTACTGCAGTAACAGATCTGAGTACTTCTTCCACCGTGACTTAGTAAAATTACTTCTTTCAGAATAAAGTTACACAAACCTACAGCAGCTGCTGCTTGACGTTTGTCTGACACCTATTTTGAAAACTGCACCGGAAGTGTTTCCTAGCTCCTGCTGTTAGCCATGCCGCTAGCTTGACACAGACTGAGCGGCTGTATTTATATGGCGCTATTTTAGTTCAGTGAATGTTAAAATGCAGTTTGTCTGTTAAACACACCGTCAGGGTTTAATGTTAAATGATACAGAAGTCCGTTAACTTGCGGTGACCTCACCGCTCCGATAACCTGACTGACTCCCCCACAGCTAACTGTTAGCTGTTGCCGTTAGACCGGCTCGGTTCGGACCGGTTTACCTGTCTGTCCCAGGCCTGTTTGAGGTGAACAGCAGCCACGGTGCTCAGAGTCAGAACCACAGAAACTCCCAGAACCACTTTGGAGGCTGTAGACATCACGTTAGCTAGCTGCTAACTGGCTCTGCTGCCCACTACTGTGAGCTGCTGCTACTTCTTCTACGGTTCCCACTAATGTTTCTTCTTCTTTAAGATTCTGGCGTCTGGGATCCAGATTGTCTGATTAGCGCCCTCCGCTGGCATTTAGCGGGCACGTCAGGGACACAGCGAGATACAGGAGAGCTGTTCATATTCAATAATATAATAATAGATCAATTACATTAACGAGATCAAGAACAAAATCAATCATTAAAAAAGAGAAATACATTAAAACCCTTGCAGATAATCAGGCAGAGGACTTGGCTTGGGAACCGGAGGGTGGCCGGTTCAGGTCCAGCACGGACCGGGGTCCAGCGCGGACTGTTAGCTGGAGAGGTGCCTCTGACCACCGGACCCCTAACGGCTCGGGGCGCCTGATGTGGCAGCCCCAATATTTTTGTTATTTCCGTTACAGAAGTGATAGTTTTTATTGCTCAATGAAAATATTAAATTGAATCTGATTTTATTTTATAAGTGTTTTATGTCACAGAAACAATAGTTACTAAAATACAAATGAAGTTACAGATTATTTCTGTAAACAATGGGTTTTTGTAAATAAAAATAACAAAAAAGTTTGAAAATTTGCATTCATTCTGTTAAATAATTATTATAATAATAAAACATTAAATCAAATATTTTTTTATTTCTCTTACAGATGTTTATTATTATTAAAATAAGACAAATAAAATAACTTTTTATGCTTTCTGTTAGAGAAGTAATAGTTTATTTTACTACTAACAGAAATAATAAAACACAGTCAGCACTCATTTTATTGAAAATAAAGTTTCAGTTTTCAGAAAAAGTCGTTTTTTATTCTTAAAATAGTTTCTTTGGTGTAAAATCTGTAGTTTTAACAGAACTACATCTGCCATGAGGCCAGAGTGCGAGCTCGCTGTGTCCTCCCGCCTCCGCCAATCCGTTTGGGTTAAATATGTCTGAGTGACGTCCCCGCTGACCAATGAGAAGCCGCGCTGCCGGCGGGGGGCGGGGTCCCGTTCAGAGAAAGTGCCACGACTCTGCAGCCTGACAGACTCCGCTGAGGTGAGAAAAACTCATTAACGCTAATTTAAAGTGCTTTTATTGTCCGCTGCTGAAACAACAGAGTTTTATACTCAGAAATGATCCGAAACAGACTTAAGAGCGAAGTGAACAGGATGTTTTAATGTGAAGCGTTTTCATCCAAAATTCAGTGAAACTAAATTTATTTTTAAAGACTGCTAACATGTAACCTGTCTCCTCTTCCTCGGTGATTAATGTCGTTCAGAGTAAAGGATGAATGTTTGTTAATGCACCAACAGACAGGCAGACAGACAGTCCTCCTCTCTCAGGCTGCTAAAGCTGCATGAAAAACGGTCTTTAACCGGTTTGAATGACCATAAAACTTTGTGGAAATGATCGATGAAAAGCAGTTTATAAAGAGCCGAAATGATCAGTGTAGGTTCAGACTGCACGTGCAGTCATCTGTGTTTATAAAGAGTTTTTTAAAGTTTATTTTTGGTTTAAAATGAGTTTTAATGTGAAATTCTGCATCTGAGCTGTTCAGAGTTACATAACTGTGTGTGTGCGTGCGTGTGTGTTCACTGTACAAAGGGTTAATTGTGGACTGAGACACGTCACTGTGTAAATTGACTTTAGGATATAATCTGAATATATTTATCTGCTGTCAGCTGAAAAGTCTCAAATGATCAAACTTCTGTGGAGGAAACATTCAGATACTTCAGAAATACTACTCTGTAGAAATACTCTGATAAAAGTACTGCATGCACAAGTACAATTATAGAAGTATTGGGAACCAAATAAGTATTAAAAGTAAAACTGTCCATGTCAGTGTTGTTTTATTATATAATGGACTCGTTATTATTGAAGTATTAATGTGTAAAAGTATTAATACTGTGTAGAAGTATTTTAATGTTGTAGTTGGTCGAGTTGAAGCTTTAAATACTTCACACACTGTTGAGAAGATCAATTTAATAAACTGATCACATGTGACCTGCAGTGAAGTGAAAAGTACCACACGTTATTATGTGTGTGTGTGTGTGTGTGTGTGTGTGTGAAGTATGAAGTAAAGTAGCAGCTCATTAATCTATTGATCAATTGATTGTTTTCATCCATCACAGACGTCCGAGGTGACGTCTTCAGATGTTTTGTCCGGCCAACAGACAGAAACTATTCATTGATTATCAAAATAGTTGCAGATTAATGTTCTGTCAATTTACAAATGTAGCGTGCAATGATTTGATCAACAGAAACTCAATCAGCAACTAGTTTGATAATCGCTTAATTAATATATCAGTAATTAAAAATCTGCTTTTCTTTGTCACATGTGACCGTATGTGAATAAAACAATTATTATTATATCAGAAGTATTTGAATGCGTCACCTCAGGCTGTGGGAACGTTTAATGGTCACTTTCTGACTTTATGACAAAACAATTAATCAGTTAATCAACTAATCATAACTTTGGTTTGTTAGACAGCATGAGCACCAGAGGATGAACACAAGTTTGTGTATAAAGATGATTCTTTGATAATTATCACGGCATCACTGTGAATTCTTATTCAATACATCGTCATTAAAATGTGTTGAATTTGAACCTCAGGATCAATAAACAGAGTTCACTGAATGAGGGTTTAGGTTGAATCAGTGATGTTCTGCTGATGGTGAACTTTGACCTCCAGTCAGTGATCAGCAGGTAAACAACCACCAAGAGAATTAATATGTTCATAGAAAGACCCGACTTGAGCTTTTTGTTGGTTTGCTTCCTGTTACCTTGTGTATTTGTGTATCAGTGAAGATTTATGATGGATGGTGGAGAGCAGATAGCGCCACAGTGTGGTCATTGATAAAACTCTTCTTTCGTTCAAGTCGACTCTCAGCTCGTGGAGAGGTTCTTCACCCTCGTCCACAAAATACCAGCTTCATTAACATATTTCCTTTTTTTTGGACAACCATTCAAAGTTATTGATTTGTTTCTTTGTCAAACTGTGTTTCTATATAAGATTATTGTAGGTGAGTAAGTTATAACCAAGTTTGGATGCACATGTGAACTCTGAGTGTTCCTGCTGAATGTGATGGCATTTCTCCTCCAGGTGGCGCTACAGTGACATGGTTAAATGGGCGACACTCAAACATCTAAAGTGTGACTCAGTTTAGCTTTCCTTCAGGCTACATGCTCAATGTCCTTCGTCTTTATCCTGCAGACTTCCTGTGTGGCTCTCTGATCAATCATGGACGTCTCCGACCCGCAGACACTCGGCTTCATGGTCTTTGGAGGCTTCATGATCATCTCGGCGCTGGGCATCGTCCTCGTCTCCATGCTCTCCATGAAGGAGACGTCGTACGAGGAGGCGCTGGCCAAACAGCGCCGCCAGCTCATCCAAACACAGACCCAGAGAGCAGAGAAGAAGAAGAAGGACAAGACCCTGGAGAAGAAGAACAAAGCCAAGAAGAAGGAGGACCGGCCCGATGAGAAGCTCTCAGAACCAGGCAGTGATGGTGGCGAGGAGCCTGTGGTGGTGACTTGTACCGAACCAGAATCTGACCCAGAACCTGCCGCTGAGCCTGCTGCCGCCCCTGAACCCAAACCAACACCTGAACCAGAACCAGAACCCACTGTGGTTACTGCCACCACCATCGAGTCTCCTCCAGCCCCCTCATCAAAGGAGAAGAAGAAGAAGAAGTCAGCCAAGGTGGAGCCAGCTGCTGTGGTGGAAACCGTTGCTAAGGAAGTTCTGGTCGTGGCCATGGCGCCGGTGGTTGATGTTTCTCCGGTGAACGTTGTCACCGAAGTCACCAAGGAACCTTCTGCTACCAAAACTGAAGAACCCAAAGAGACCTTGAGCAAGAAGAAGAAGTCCAAGAACAAACCTGAGCCAGGTGAATAAACTTATCAGTTATTATTGCCATAAATGTTTATGTTGTTTATCAACTGATATTGTTATCAGATATTTCTTACACTCAAATATCGATATCTGTATTGACCTCAGAGGCACCATATTGGATGGAGCTACTGTAAAATAATGTTTAATTAAATTATTGATTACAGTTAAAGTCTTTCAAATTAAAGCAGCACATTGAGAGTTGTGTTTTGTCCTGTTCTTTCCTGAAGTGACCGACTCGTCCGTGCTGCTGCCGTACAGCAAGCTGCTGTCTGCTGTGTCCAACATGATGCTCAGCAGCGACGAGATGCAAAAACTGATGGAGGTCCTGAACCAGAAAGCTGGTGTCCGCCACGACTCCTGGCAGCTGGTAGATACACCGTGACAACACCAGCTACCAGCTCACATGTGTAGTGAAACAGTACACAAACAGTACACCAGATAATATTAGCTTCTAGTACAGTCACCTGCTAATATTAGCAGCTAGCAAGTACAGACAGTATACACTGACACGGTGAGTAAACAAACACTGTCACAACACCGTTCACCAGCTACCAGCTAATGTTAGCAGGTAGCAAATACTGATACAGTACACAAACAGTACACCATATCATATTTGCTGCTTGTACATTCACCACCGGCGTTAGCAGTTAGCATATTCACTAGTTAATGTTAGCTAAAACAATCACCCAATAATGTTAGCAGCTATCAGAGAATAAAGTGCAACAGGCAGAACACAAACACTGTCACAATACCATTCACCAGATACCAGCTAACATCAGCAGGTTAGCACATTCACCAACTACTTTTAGCAGCTGGCTCAGTATACAGTGGCACAGATACCATTCAAAAGCTAATGTTAGCAGTTGGTGGAACATTGCAGACTTACTGTTTATACCTACACCTGTAAGTGGTTATGACTGGGAATCTTGGATTTTTCTGAAAGCCCTGATAACTTCGTCCTAGGTAATAAGTTAGTGTCTGATTAACAAACAAACATGGCTGCCTTTGTATGACATTCAGGCCTGTCAGAAAGGAGACCCACTGTCTGCTCTGAAGAAACAGCTGGAGGAGAAAGAGAAGCTGCTGACCACTGAGCAGGAGGACGCCGCCGCTGCCAAGAGCTGCCTCCGAAAGCTCAGCAAGGTGAGCCAGGCAGCGTTCAGATCATCAATCATGTGAACTCTGCAAGATGTATTCCTTGGTTTGTCAAGGTGACAACAATGCCAACAAGGAACGGTACCAGGCCACCTCAAAATATCTTGTTCCTCTAAAGGTGCACTGAGATACATCGACAAGTTAGTAGACAATTGGTGAACAAATGCAAATGTTACACAGGACACAGGAGACTGAATTAGACATTTCTTAAAATATTGGCAAGTATGTGAAACAAGGCAAGGGACTCCGGGAGTACAAATAAATTCAGTGCAATCAGTTAATCATGTAGAGTATGAGTATGAATATGTTAGTTTCAGACCTCCAGATTTTCATAAGAAAGTCAAAATGGGCTGGCTGTGTTTCCTTCATCAGGAACTTGGTGCAGAGAAATCCAAGATGGCGTCTTTGGAGGCCCGTCTGAAGGCAGAGCTGAGGGCTCAGGTTCAGGAGGTAGATGCCCTGCAGACCAGAATTCAGACTGCTGACCAGGAACACCTGAAACATACCCAGCAGCTCAACCAGAAGGTATGGTTTAACTAACTTTAATTCTTTAGTGGCGGATCAAAGCAAGCTTCAAGTCAAGTCTCAAGTATTTGAAGGCAAGTCTACGCCAATTCTCAACTCCACCAAGGCAGGTCCAAGTCAAGTCTCACATCTTGTCAAATCAGTCTCAAGCCCTTGAGGGCAAGTTAAATCTCAACTTCTTCAGGGGACGTTTGAGTCAAGTCTCAAGTCCTTGAGGAAAAGTCTAAATCAAGTCTGAAATCTTGCCTAAAGAACTTGCTGTTCAAGTTCAAGTCACAGGTCTTCAAGAGCAAAGTACAAGTCAGTTGCATGTCTGCCAGGTCTCTGCTGGTCATTAAAATGACATGAAATCTGAACATTTTCCTTTCAAAACTGTGAATTTAAGTTCCAAGTTCAGTCTAACTAGTAGTTAGAGAGATAGACAGATAACCAGTGTTTGTAGCGTATTTAGCTAACTGGCTGTTAAACTGGAACAGATCGGGAGTCTGCAGGAACAGCTGGAGAATGGCCCCAACGCTCAGCTAGCCCGACTGCAGCAGGAGAACTCCATCCTCCGAGACGCCCTGAACCAGGCGACCAGCCAGGCCGAGAGCAGGTAACACACAAGTCAGGTTAGGTTAGTAATTTGGTAAAGTACCCATGAGCTGCAGCGGCCATTGCTATAAACTTATCCAATAAGTTCTCCAAAGATCAACCTCTAACTCTACCCCGCTGGTTTGAGTTATATTGTCAATGCACAGTATTAACCCTCACACGACCAACTCTGTAATCATACAGCCATCTTTAGTTGTCATCAAGACTGAGGAATCCTCGAGGGAAACTCATGTGACATGAAGGCGCCATTACAATAGCTACATAGCAACAGAGTCAGAAGCTCTCTGATTGGATTGTTCTTACAGCGATGCTTTCTGGGACTAGTAGTCAACTTAGTGTGTATTGATGATTCAGCCAGGAGAGCTTCGTGTCCATGACAGTGTTGAAATGATCAAACAGTTACACAGTTACATGAACAGGACTTGTCCTGTTGGACTGTCGGTCTAACTCTATTCCTCCCTGCAGGCAGAATGCGGAGCTGGCTCGTCTCAGGCAGGACTGTGTCCGTCTGGGTCGAGAGTTGACCGAGCGTACTGATGCTCTGCGGGGTGACGAGGAGCACAGGAAGAGCCTGGAGGCCAAGATGGCTGCTGCTGAGCAAGAACTGGCCCAAGCTCAGGTCAGAAATACAGAACTGTTGCCCTAAAATGTCACCTGTCCATTTTTGGGAGAGAAAAACTCACCAGCTGCATTTGTAGTTTCTTACTTCTTTCAAATAGTGATTTCTTTCTACAGAACGTCTTTATTTTAACAACCACTATGACGGTGGAGCTGCTGTTAACAGGAAGTGACCCGTGTTTTCTGTCTGTCTGTGCAGCTCGTCCATGCAGACACTGAGCGCACTCTGCAGCAGCGACTGGAGGAAGTGTGTTCGGAGCTGAAAGCATCCCAGCAGGAAGCTGCTGCTGTTAGCGGTCAGTGTTTCGGTTAGCATGCAGCTAACTTAGCCACTTGGTCCAACAATGCAAACTAATGCTGACTAGTTCTGCAGAAACTTAAAAACAAGAGCAGAAAGGTGTGAGAAGCTTGAGTACATTTGTTTTTAGCTGTATGAGGTTCTGTTTGTGTTATTAGTCCATATTTACTTTCACTGCCCACGATTTAGGCTAACTCGAAGCTGTTAGTGTGTATCTGACATCTAATTTCAGCCTTTTCTACCAGATACTCAGAAGAACTATGTCTAAGGCCAGGAATGATCACAGGAACTGAAACATTCCTTCAGCATATTGCTTTCTGTGCTTCCACCACGTCCAAATATACCAGAAACCCAGTAACCTTCTTAGAAATAGGAATTGACATGACTCTGCTGTTTTTTCTGCTGTTGGTGCCTCAGAGCTGCAGGGGGCGCTGGCGTCCAGAGAGGCTGAGCTGCAGGAGCTCAATGTCCAGCTGGAGAACCAGGCTGCAGTCCAGGTAACAACCTGAATACCCCCCCTTCATCATGTGATGTATCTCCTGATGAACCTGTGTGTAATGTTGCTGTTATTTTTAAACAGTTCTTTTGATTGATTTATATTGATTATAGCAAATGAATAACCAAAGACTTGAAGCCCTCAACCAAAACACTGGCCTTTTATTCTGTAGCTTTCTCCACCTTCACGACCCCTTTCATTGCTGACATCCATAAATGTTGCTGATGTTGACTGAAAGAAATGTGACGATATTTAATTCTGGATTTGGAACTTCTTCTTCTTCTACTTGTTTTACAGTCAGTGTTTTTTTAGATAGCGGCATGGCTCTATGAATGTTGTGGTCCAAACTGATTGTGATGAAATGTGGTTCATCGTTCATGTTCCCCTCAGGATGAACTGGAATAACTCTGATGATCCTCTGACTTTTCATCATCATCAGGTCAACATGTTAATATGTCCAACACTTTGGTTTATGACCAAATACCTGCAGAACTGATGACATTCCCATCAGCCTCAGTTGCTCTCTGTGCTTACCGCTAACTAGCTAATGTTAGCATGCTAACACGCTAAACTAAGATGATGAACATGGTAAACATTAGACCTGCTAAACATCAGCATATTAGCATTGTCACTGTGAGCCTGTTAGCATTTAGCTCAAAGCAGCGCAGGCTCAAAGCAGCGCAGACTCAGTCTGGTTTATACAACATGTGCCTGGTATAGCGACATATTTCACATTAAACTAGCTATCTCTGCGACCCGTATTAATGCATCTATTTATGCTAGCAGGAAGAATAGCTTATTTCCTGCCTGACACTATGGTGGTACGGCTAGGCTGACTGACTTAAACTGCTCCACCTGCTGGAGGATTTGAATGATTACATTTACTTTGAAAGAGCAGGAAAATGTTAAATAAGTTAAAATAAAATGTAGTGTTGTGATCATTAACCTTGATGGCCTTGTCACAGTACTAACAGTATTTTCACGAGGAGTGTTGAAGGGAACTGTTTGTGTCTGCAGGCAGAAGGATCGTCTGAAGCGGAGCAGCTGAAGAACTGGTATGAAACTCTTCTGCTGTCATGTTGTTGAAACGATAAATATGATATTGAGTGTAGATGTTGTGGAGGTGTGACCATGGATGTATAATAAGCAGGCATGTGATTGGCAAAGGACAAAAAAGCAGGAATATTTACAGAATGTACATAAATCTGTGTATGCTGAAAAAAAAGGAAAGAAAACTTTAGAATGTAATAATCTGTCAATTCCCTTCATCTGGTCTCACATAGAAATGCAGGATAACTACTTATAGTGCTGTAATTACATAAAGTTACCAATATCAAAATAATGTGTGTGTTTACATTCAGTCTGACGTTATTTGTGTGACGATCTGCTTTGTGCAAGACAGACAACTAGAGCCGAAGCAGAAAGACACAGCTAACATTACTGTCCTCACTGCCACCCTTACAAAATAACTAATCAAGTATCCAGTTAACTGATGGAAACCCAGAGTTACTGAGGAAATCACGTTACTACGAACCATGTAAACTCTTTAATCAAGCTATTATCTACATGTGGTTATTCACAGTAATCAGAGTAATCATAAGGATTAACCAGTGTGCGAACTATACCATGGCTTTCGGGGGAGCTCAATTTTTTATGGGGGGGCGGGCGCTTGCACGTGTGATGGACTGTAGTTTGACTTCCTGTGTGACTTCTGTCAGTGTGCAGCGCAGAGACAAGCAGGTCATCGCTCTGGAGACGGAGCTCACTCAGCTGAGGGAGGAGCTACAGCTGCTGACGTCATCACAGTCACAGAGGTCGGAAACGCGAGAAGCATAAAACATATTTAATATGTCCTTAAAGTATATTTCCAACATCCTCCCTCAGTGTGTGCATTCTGCAAATAGTAGATGGATGTTTTGTTTCTTTGTGTACTCAGAGTGAAGGAAGTTGAAGCGGAAGCAGCAGCTGGTGATCAGACGCAAAAAGACGTACGTTTGAATTCACAGAACAAATATCATCATGTTTTTCTGTTTGAAACATTTACCTGCTGGTGTCTGTGTTGTTCCAGAGACATGTTCTCCTTAAAGTCACACAGAACGTGTTTGAATCTGTTTTATAACAGGTCACATATTCTTCACCCCCCTCTCTATAATACGTTTAAAATCCACATAAAGGACACAGCCTCCCGTTTTCCTGTACTGTAAACACGACAGTTCTGTAAGAACCCGTTAAACATGTCCTCCAGATGTTTCTGATGTTTTTAACAGCTGCTGTTTCTTCTTCTTCTCCTCTGCAGGGATCAGGAAGTGAAACAGAGTCTGAACAACCGTTTGAAAGGTAAAACACACACAGCGTTTATCGTAACATCGATCCTTGACTGCAAAGAAATCTCAATGTTTGTATATTATTAAACAGCAAAAGTCTCCTTTTCTGCCGAGAAATGATTTCAAACTTTTACTGAAACAAAGAAATTAAAAATCTTGAGTCAGAATATTTAATAACTTTATTAACACGATTAAATAACCGGCTGCAAAGCAGTTTACTGTTTTACTGACGTGTGTGTTGTTTGTCAGTTTGGAGGAAGACTCTCAGCTGCTGCGTCTGGAGGAAGAGCTGCAGCAGGCTCATAACCACGGCAACGTGAGTCCAGATCAAACACTTATATAATATTTTACAGTGTAAAGCTCAGTTCAGACCAAAAATTCAATTCAATTCAGTTTTATTTATATAGCGCCATATCATAACAAAGTTATCTCAGGGCACTTTTTCTAGTAGAGCAAGTCTAGACCGACTCTTTATATTTACAGAGACCCAACCTTTCCCACCATGAGCAAGCACTATGCGACAGTGGCAAGGAAAAACTCCCTTTTAACAGGTAGAAACCTCGAGCAGAACCAGGCTCTAGGTGGGCGGTCATCTGCCTCGACCGGTTGGGTTGAAGGGGGGGGGGGGGGGAGCAGGAGAGAGAGAGCAGGAGGAAAGAGAACATACAGCAGCACAATACAGTTTCACACAGAGATGTAACGCAATGGCCGCGGCAATGGCATGGCTGTCAACACCAACAGAAACAATACTAAGAGCAATATTACAGCAGCAGTACTAATAATAATAGCAACAGCAGCTGCAGCAGCGGGTGCAGAGGAGGAGCACGGGGGCAGCAGGCGGCCGCAACCATAGATCCAGACCCTACAGCTCCGGAGGCAGAAACACCTGCAGAAAGCAACAGAAGGAGAGAAAAAGGGGAGAGAAAGCACACAACTACGGGAAGAAGTTGAATTAGTAACAAGCATTGATGGGATATGAGGGCGTACAGATGGAGAGGAAGAGGAGAGGAGGAGAGAGGAGCTCAGTGCATCATAGGAAGTCTCCCGGCAGTCTAGGCCTATAGCAGCATAACTAAGGGGTGGCTCAGGGCTCACCTGAGTCAGCCCTACTATAAGCTTTATCAAAGAGGAAAGTCTTAAGCCTACTCTTAAATGTGAGGAGGTTGTCCGCCTCCCGTACACAAACTGGGATCTGGTTCCACAGGAGAGGAGCTTGATAGCTGAAGGCTCTGGCTCCCATTCTACTTTTAGAGACTCTAGGAACCACAAGGAACCCTGCATTCTGGGAGCGCAGTGCTCTAGTGGGGTAATAGGGTACTATGAGCTCTTTAAGATATGATGGTGCCTGACCATTTAGGGCTTTGAAGGTGAGGAGAAGGATTTTAAATTCTATTCTGGATTTTACAGGCAGCCAGTGTAGAGAAGCTAATATTGGAGAGATATGATCTCTTTTCCTGGTTCTTGTCAGTAAACGTGCCGCAGCATTCTGGATCAGCTGGAGAGTCTTAAGGGACTTATTGGGGCAGCCTGATAGTAGAGAGTTGCAATAGTCCAGCCTAGGCGTAACAAATGCATGGACTAGTTTTTCTGCATCTGTTTGAGACAGGATGTGCCTGATTTTTGCAATGTTACGTAAATGAAAAAAGGCAGTTCTTGAGGTTTGTTTTATGTGGGAGTTAAAGGACATATCCTGATCAAAGATAACTCCAAGATTCCTTACGGTGTCGCTGGAGGCCAGGGCAATGCCATCTAGAGAAACTATATCTTTACATAATGTGTTTCGAAGGTGTTCGGGGCCAAGTACAATAACTTCGGTTTTGTCTGAGTTTAACATCAGAAAATTGCAGGTCATCCAGGTTTTTATGTCCTTCAGGCATGCTTGAAGTTTAGCTAATTGATTAGTTTCATCTGGCTTGATCGATAAATATAATTGGGTATCATCTGCATAACAATGAAAATTTATGGAGTGCTTCCTAATAATATTGCCCAAAGGAAGCATATACAAGGTGAACAGAATTGGTCCAAGCACAGAACCTTGTGGAACTCCGTGACTAACTTTGGCATGCATAGAGGATTCATCATTAACATGTACAAACTGATATCGATCTGATAAATAGGATTTAAACCAGCTTAGTGCGGTGCCTTTAATGCCAATTAAATGTTCTAGTCTCTGTATAGAATGTGATGGTCAATGGTATCAAATGCGGCACTAAGATCTAATAAGACAAGTACAGAGACAAGTCCTTTGTCAGATGCAATTAGAAGGTCATTTGTAACTTTCACTAGTGCTGTCTCTGTGCTATGATGCACTCTAAATCCTGACTGAAAATCCTCAAACAGCTTATTGTTGTGTAGAAAGTCACACAACTGATTGGCGACTGCTTTCTCAAGGATCTTAGAGAGAAAAGGAGGGTTAGATATAGGTCTATAATTTGACAGAACCCCTGGATCAAGAGTGGGGTTTTTAAGAAGAGGTTTAATTACAGCTACTTTAAAGGACTGTGGCACATAGCCTTTTAATAAGGACAGATTGATCATATCTAGTAAAGAAATGCTAACTAAGGTTAAAACTTCTTTAAGCAGCCTAGTTGGGACGGGGTCTAAGAGACACGTTGATGGCTTAGATGAGGAAATCATGGAAGTTAGCTGATAAAGGTTGATGGGAGAAAAGCAGTCTAAATGTACATCAGTTTTTACAGTTGTTTCTAAGGTTCCTGTGTTTGAAGATAAGTCAGTACCAACTGAGAGCAAGAGGTGCTGAATTTTGTCTCTAATAGTTAGAATTTTATCATTAAAGAAGCTCATGAAGTCATTACTACTGAGGTCTATAGGAATACATGGCTCAACAGAGCTGTGACTCTCTGTCAGCCTGGCTACAGTGCTGAACAGAAACCTGGGGTTGATGAGTAGTAGGCTGCTCTGGCATTACGGAGGGCCTTCCTATAAATTTTAAGACTATCTTGCCAGGCTAAACATGATTCTTCCAGATTGGTGGAACGCCATTTCCTTTCAAGTTTTCGCGATGTTTGTTTTAGTTTGCGGGTTTGCGGGTTATACCATGGAGCTAACCTCCTCTGTTTTATTATCTTCTTTTTGAGAGGGGCGATAGAGTCGAGTATTATTCGTAGTGAGCCTGCAGCACTATCAACAAGATGATCAATTTGGGAGGGACTAAAGTTAGCATAGGAGTCATCTGTTACATTGAGGCATGGAACTGAATTAAATGCCGATGGAATCACTTCCTTAAATTTAGCTACAGCACCATCAGATAGACATCTAGTGTAGGAATGTTTGCCTAATGGCGTGTAGTCCTGTAATAGGAATTCAAAAGTTATTAAATAATGGTCTGATAAAAGAGAATTCTGTGGAAAGACTATTAGATGTTCAATTTCTATGCCATAGACAAGAACAAGGTCGAGGGTGTGGTTAAAACAGTGAGTGGGTTTATGTACACTCTGACAGAAACCAATTGAATCTAATAATGAGATAAACGCAGCACTAAGGCTATCATTTTCTACATCCACATGAATATTAAAATCACCTACAATAATTATTTTATCTGTTTTAAGGACTAAACCTGATAAGAACTCTGAGAATTCAGATAAAAATTCAGAATACGGTCCAGGAGCTCGGTACACTATAACAAATAGAATTGGCTGTAGTGTTTTTCAGGTTGGGTGTGAAAGACTAAGAACAAGGCTTTCGAACGAGTTATAATTTAGTTTAGGTTTGGGTTTGATTAATAGGCTTGAGTCGAAGATGGCTGCAACTCCACCTCCTCGGCCTGAGCCTCGAGGAATGTGAGTATTAATGTGACTGGGGGGGAGTGGATTCATTTAGGCTAACATATTCATCCTGACACAGCCAGGTTTCAGTAAGACAGAATAAATCAATATTATGATCTGATATTAGATCGTTCACTAGAACAGTTTTAGATGAGAGAGATCTGATGTTCAAGAGTCCACATTTAATTCTCCTATTTTGTTGTACTGTTGCAGTGGTGGTTTTAGTCTTTATTAGGTTTTTATGTGTAACTCCTCTTCTGTTTACTTTTGATTTAAATAATTTAAGTGGTGGGGGGGCAGACAGCCTCTCTGTGGAGTTTAGGGTGGGTAACTGCTCTAATGGAAGCGCAGAGAAGCGTGTAGGACTGCAGCTCTGCCTCCTGGTCTGGACCACAGACCGTATTAAGTCTGTGGTCTGAACTCTGAGCTGTCATGGCTTTGGGCCACTAATAAATTCGGCCAGATTTCTAGATATGAGAGCGGCTCCATCCAAAGTGGGATGAATGCCATCTCTCCTAATCAGACCAGGTCTTCTCCAGAAAGTCCGCCACTTATCTACAAAGCCCACATCATTACCTGGACACCACCTGGACAACCAGCGGTTGAATGATGACATGCGGCTATACATGTCATCGCTAGTAAGATTAGGTAGGGGCCCAGAGAAAACTACGGAGTCCGACATTGTCTTTGCATATGTACACACCGACTCAACATTAATTTTCGCGACCTCCGATTGGCGTAATCGGGTGTCATTACCGCCGACGTGAATAACAATCTTAGCATATTTACGTTTATCCTTAGCCAGCAGTTTTAAATAGGATTCAACGTCGCCCGCTCTGGCCCCTGGGATGCATTTGACTGTGGTCGCTGGTGTCGCTAACTTCACGTTTCGCAAAATGGAGCTGCCAATAATCAAAGTTGGTTTCTCAACGGGTGTGTCGCTGAGTGGAGAGAACCTGTTAGAAACGTGAACGGGTCGGTGGTGAACCGTGGGCTTTGGTTTAGGGCTATGCTTCTTTCGGACAGTCACCCAGCCTCCCTGGCTTCCCGGCTGCTCGGGAGTTGCCGGGAGACGGCTAGCAGAAGCTACCTTTGGTCGGCTCGCACCGGCTAGGGGCTGGCTAGCTACGGCTGACTGACTCTCCATGGTGCGGAGCCACGACTCTAACTCACTGAGCCTCGCCTCCAACGCAGTGAATAAACTACATTTGTTACACGAACCATTATCGCTAAAGGAGGCAGAGGAGTAACTCTAAGCAACTAATTAGCATGTAAACAACTGTGGAATTAGCGAAAAGTCGCTAACAGGAGAGAGATATGAGTGCTTAAACAGAACTAATGTATCCTTAAATGTATAGCGGGTAATAGCCGCTATAGTAAAGAAAATATCAAAATTAGCTGGGTTTAGCTGGAGCAGCGAAATTTGCAACCACTAACACAGAAACACCGGCAACCGGAAATGAGACAATACGTTCACCTGAGCACGTCAGCACGTCACAAGGAGGAGCAGGAGCCTGAATTCACAGAATGAGCTGTATTTACTCTGAATTCTGTTTATTAAGAACACTTTATTTAGTCACTTTCAGTGTGAACACACCAAACACTAAAAACCTGTTTAAATCCAGCAGCAGAGCAGGAAGTACTCAGATCCTAGTACTAGTACCACACTGTGAAAATACCCCACTACAAGTAGCCTCAGTCCTGCATTCAAAACCTCACTGCAGTACTATCAGCTAAATGTAAAGTTTGTAAAGCTTCATCCTTCAGTTCATCACAAACATCTGGAGATATGAGGTTTTCACTGGACAGGAAGTAGTAACTAAAGCTGTCAGATAAATATAGTGCAGTAAAAAGTACAATATTTCTCTGAGATGTGGTGTAGAAGAAAGTAGCATAACATGGAAATCGGACTTTTATTTTGAAGGTAAGCGAAGACCGAATGCACCGGAAGTGATCGAAAGCTGACGACGTCATACTTTTCCTGCTGTTGGATGTTTTAAAGTCTGTTAATATTTTTTGTAAATAAAGGATCATTTTACTTTTTATCTTCAAAAACATGAATGAATGAATCCCCAAACCGCCGACTGCAGAACACAAGTGGCATCTGTCAGCTGCTAGCTGTGATGCTAACTTTGACAATTAAAGATGGCTTACGTGTTTCTAACGTGACAAGCAGAAAACGAGTCAAACCTCATTAATCAACCAACATTTATTTCCCATTAATATCAACTCCCACAATACATTTCCACTCACATGTGCAGTGTTTCCCACAGGATTTCATGCCCCCCGTGAAGAAAATGTTTAAAATTTGAAAGTTAAATGCATCAATCTGGTGCACTTTGAGAGCAAAATTAAGAAGCTACATCTGACAGTGTGAATGAAAGCTGGCAGTAATACTACTTTAATCAAATATCTGCCACTCACAAGATATAAGTCATCGCGCACAAATTCAAGCTGGCAGCCGCGAGCGAGAAATAAAACTGGGATGGACATGACAACTGAGTCACACTAGGAAACTTTTCCTATTTTCTTATCTAGGCTAGCTAGTTAACCACTTACCTCAAACGATGTCGTGTCCTCAAACTGCCGCCAGAAATGTTCCAGACAGTCCATCCACATCTTTTACAACTTTACGTATTAGTTTTACAGACAAGTTAATGGCTCACATAGACAAACAGGATCAGCAGTTAGCGCTGTTTCTCTAGTTTAAGAGGAAACACGGCATGTCTCTGGCTCTAACCGTTGATATGACGCGTTAAAGACAATGTGATTTTTGGGATCGTATATGATCCCGAGGGTCTCAGAGGGTTAACGCGGAGTGAGAGATGATGAAAAAAAATTTCGGTTCATTATGAGACTATGGCGGAAGAAATAAATCTATGGCGGGCCGCCGTACATTAGTTAATGAATGGGAAACACTGCATGTATATCCAACATAGTACTACAACTCCTGTAGTACCCTCCAATGTAGTACTATAAGTCCTGTAGTAATGAAAGTACTCTGTAGTCTCAGATGTTCCTAAAACCTTCTGTATAAAATATTCTTCTGTTCAGACTCCTGTTAATGTTCTTCCTGACTGGACTCAGGTTTCTGTGAGTTTACAGGAGACTCTACGTCAGTTGCCGCTGCTGAAGGTTTCTGTGTGTTTAGCAGGTTTCTGGGAGTATATTCAGATGCACCGGCGTCAGTTGCCGCTGCTGCTCTCTCCGACACACTTGTGACTCTTGACCTGCGACTGCCAGGTGAACCTTTTGTCACAGACGCTGCAGCTGAACTGTTTCTGTCCCGTGTGCACTGAGAAGTGGTACGTCAGATTGGCCTTCTGGGAAAAGCTTTTATCACACACTGGGCAGCTGTATGGTTTCTCTCCAGTGTGGACCGTCATGTGTTTCTTCAGACCTCCCTTCTGTGTAAAGCTCTTGTCACAGTATAAGCAGCTGAAGGGTTTCTCCCCGGTGTGGATTCTCATGTGGTTGACCAACGCGCTGCGCACGGCGAAACTCGTGTCGCAGAAGGAGCAGCTGAACGGTTTCTCTCCAGAGTGACACCTCATGTGACGAATTAGGTTTGGCCTCTGAGAAAACCTTTTCCCACAAACGGAGCAGCTGTACGGTTTCTCTCCTGTGTGAAACCTCATGTGTCTCCGCAGAGAGTCCTTACGGCCAAACTTTCTACCACATTCACAACATATGAAGGACTTTTTGACAGAATTACAGGTAACATCCCTCACAGGGACAACATCATGTCTTAGAGAGTCTGAGCCTGACTGAGGGGCTCTGGTCTCCTTCCACTCTTCATCACTCACTTCAGTCTCGGGCTCAGAACAGTCTGAAGCCTTGTCAGGTTCTAGGTGTCTGTCTGGATCAGGGTTCCTGGCTGGTTCTGGTCCTCCACAGTCCTCTCCATCAGCTCCTGTCTCCATCTGTTCAGTCTGGCTTTGATGAAGCTGTGAGGACTGAGCTTCCTCTTCCTCCTCTTCTTCACTCTTCACAGGGACAGGAGTGAATGTGAACTTGCTTATATCAGCCTCCTCCGGACTGGTCCAGAGTTCCTCCTGTTCCTCTTTAATGTTGGGGGGCTCTGGGTCCTCCTGGTCCAGACTGGGGCTCCAGTCCTCAGGGGGAACCTCTTCTGCAGGACACACTGAAACACAGAAACACACCAAGGAAGGGGTTATTGTTTTCAGTGTTCACGCTAATGCCTGAATAAGTTTCTGTGTGTGTGTGTGTGATTTTGGATGCTGCTCTCATGTCGTCCACTGGTTTATTGATCTGATGTTGTTTAATGATCAGGTTAATGTGGTTTTGGGTTCAGATTGAACGCAGTGCTCCTCAGACATGTAGCGTCCTCTCAGTCAGTGTTACAGACATTTATAACAACGTGCACGTCTGATTGTTGCTACACAAACTGACTGAAAACAGAACTTTGCTCACTAAGATTTTCACATTTGTATTAACGTAGTGAAGTCGTCTCCTCCCTCTGCTTCAGGTTTCTGCCTCCACCACGAGACAACAGGCGGGAACAGGATTTAGTTTGTGAAGCTCAGAGCGGGAAACATCACGTTAAAAATACTCAACTACGGCTGCAACTAACGATTCTTTTCACGATTAATCGTTTAGTCTAGAAAATGTCAAAACATTGTGAAAAATGCTCATCACAGTTTCCCAAAGTGACGTCTTTAAATGCTTCAGTCCAAAACCCCAAAACTCTTTATTCACTGTCAGAAAGAAAAGCAGCGACTCCTCACATTTAAGAACAGAAAATGTTTGAAAAATGACTGAAAGGATTCATCGATTATAGTTGGCAATTCATTTTATTTTGATCGATTAATCAGTTCATCGAGTAATGGTTGCAGCTCTTGATTCAACAGTTTTCACATCGACGATTTCTTCAGTGGAAAGTAGAAACATAAAAATCTGAATCAAAATAAAACAGAATCAAAGGTACGTTTTAATGTCACTGTGGTGACGTGTGTGTGTGTGTCTACTTCCTGTGTGTGAGATCAACCAGACTCTCAGCTGGTGTAAAAAACTTTTGCTTCCAATAAAACCTTAATGTGGTTCCTTTAGACTTTGAAACTGAACTGGAACTGGACTGACGGAGTCCTGCAGCCGCATTGGTCCACAGAGACTCACCTGTGATCAGTGTCATGGAACAACAACATCATCAGGACTTTCTCTGCTGCCTACTCGGTTATTGTTATCATTATTATTTTACGGTTATCTGCTTTTTTCACACAAAAATGATCAATGATCATTAACGATCATTAGGGAACACGTGACCGCGCAGAGACCGCTGCATGATGAAGAGTAGATCTGCTTCAGGTTGGACTTTCTCGGCCTGTTAGCTCCTGTGAAGCTAGCTGCGGCTAACAGGATGTGGGCGGACGGTTTAGCTAACGTTAGCTTAGCACTTACCACAGGCTCCGGTACCATTAGCGGTCACCGTGTTCCCAGCAGGAGAGAGACACATACCTGCTCCTCGCAGCTTCCTCTCAGGCGTTAACGCCACCTGCAGCAGCTTCCGGTGGCGGCGGCCCAGCTCCTCTTCGTACTCGGTTATTGTTCTCTCAAAGTGTCCGAATATCTCGTCCACAGCCGCGGTTAGCCGCTGGCTGATGAAGACCTTCAGCCCCTGAAGCCTCGACATGTTCGCAGAGTCACACAGCACCGACAGGAACTGTTAGCTGAAGCTGTGACGATCCTCGCACTGAACCATCAGACAGCAGGATACCAGCGGTCACTTCCGGGTCACACTTCACAATAAAAGCCCTTTACTACAGAGACTCCTGTCCTCTGCTGTCTTATATTTGAATGATTCAATTCTCGCATATCTTTATGACATTGGCTTTTTAAATATAGATTTTTTTTCTCATACACGTTTGCAGATACTTTTTTCAGCCCTGAGTTTTGCTTGCAGGTCCTCCTCTCAGGCTGCAGGTACAAGCAGCTTCTTTATCCGCAGAGTGCAGGAATAACTGGAAGCACATCAACATTTCCATCAGATCCCCTCTCCTCTCATCTGAAGGAGAGTAAATCAAACTGTGAATGTGGAGTCGAACAGGCTGAGATGTCATAAATCAATAAATACATCAATAAGTCAGACAGTGTGCTGGAATCTTTTTCATTTTAATTGAAGGATTTCACACAAATAAAAACATCACTAAAAGTGATGAAGCTGTAAGGATTCTTTAATAAGAACAAACTCGGGGGCAGAGTTATGCTGCCTTCACATCACATCGGTGTTTTCGTAAATTCGAGTTTCCGACGTCCAAGTCTTACTTATGTTTTCAGAAAGCTCCGATGGATCCGACTTCATAACAAAACCAAAACCAAACAAACATGGCCGCCTCAGGTCAGCCAGTCTGTTTCAGGATTATCATCTGTAATCATACAACACCTCTACCATCCATCCCATAATCCTCCCTGAACATGAGAGTAATCGTAATCAGCTCTGAGCTCCTGTGCAGTGAAGCTTCCTGCCGCTGTCCGACCCACAGACGTCTCACTGAGGTCAGATCAGCTGTTCACTTTGTTTGCCTCTCAGTGAGCGGCACAAACAGAAAGTGGCACCTGCTGGTCTGAACAGCTGGCAGCAGCTGGGAACAGTTACAGCAACCAACAAGCCTTTCAGTGAACACATGGTCGCTCCACCCCCGAATCGATCCACCTGTCTCAGAAAATAACTGTTTCCCTCCCAATTTAGATTATTCTGAAGTCATTCAGCAGGTTAAATGAACCTCCTTACAGAGACCTGCAGTGTGTTTTCTGTGAGACTCAGCAGAGCAGCTCAGCTAATGACTGAGCAACAGCCTGAATGTGACACTGAACAGGTGGAAGTGCACCTGTGAGGTCCCTCAGTTTGCAGGTGTGGAGACGTCCGTTCATCTGCTTTCGCCGTCACACTTGTGTTTCTTGAGCTGTTTACGCCAGCTGAACCTCTGGTCACACGCGCTGCAGCCAAAGGGTTTCTCCCCCGTGTGGACGACCATGTGCTGTCCCAGATTCCCCCGTTCTCTAAATCGTCTTCCACAAACAGAGCAACTAAAGGGTTTCTCTCCTGTGTGACACCGAATGTGTCTCAGCAGAGAGTCCTTGTAGCCAAACACTCTGCCGCAGCATGAGCAGGGAAACTCTCTCTTAGTATTGCGTCCTGGATCACCAACAGGGACCTGAGGAGTTTTTGGAGAGTGTAACCCTGACTGAAGGTGAGTTTGGTTTTGCTGAAGCTGTGAGGACTCACCGACACACTGATGGAGTTTGAGCTGATAAGGCCAACTGAACAGTTTGTCACAAACACTGCAGCTCAGCGTCTTCTCTCCTGTGTGGACTCTCAGGTGTCTCTGTAATTGTCTCCTCCATGAAAAACACTTCTTGCAAATTGAGCAGCTGAACGGTTTCTCTCCTGTGTGACATCTCAGGTGTTCCCGCAGGTGTGTCTTGCGGCCAAACGTTTTACCACACTCAGAGCAGCTGAATGGCTTATTGGCATTTTTGAATCTAGTATCACTAACAGGGACTTCAGTCTTTGGTGCAGAAGAGTCTTCAATCTCAGGTTCTAGATGTGTATCTGGATCAGAGTTCCTGGCTGGTTCTGGTCCTCCTGTTTCCGTCTGTTCAGTCTGGTTTTGATGGAGCTGTGAGGACCGATGACCAGCACACTGATGGTTTTTGAGCTGATAAAGCCAAGTGAATCTTTGGTCACAGACGCTGCAGCTAAAGAGTTTCTCCCCGGTGTGACGGGCCATGTGGTACGTCAGATGAACCTTCTGTATAAATCTTTTACCGCAGACGGAGCAGCTGAAAGGTTTCTCTCCGGTGTGGATCCTCATGTGAGTCTTCAGATTTGAGTTTTGGCTGAATCGTTTCCCGCACTCTGAGCAGCTGAAAGGTTTCCCACCAGTTTTACATCCATTGTTATTTTTCACAGAGTTTGAACCGGACTGAGGCGCTCTGGTCTTCTTACAGTCTTCATCACTGACTTTCATCTCAGGTTCAGAAGAATCTTCAGTCTCAGGTTCTAGATGTGTATCTGGATCAGGGTTCCTGGCTGGTTCTGGTCCTCCACAGTCCTCTCCATCAGCTCCTGTCTCCATCTGTTCAGTCTGGCTTTGATGAAGCTGTGAGGACTGAGCTTCCTCTTCCTCCTCTTCTTCACTCTTCACAGGGACAGGAGTGAATGTGAACTTGCTGATATCAGCCTCCTCTGGACTTGTCCAGAGTTCCTCCTGTTCCTCTTTAATGTGGGGGGGCTCTGGGTCCTCCTGGTCCAGACTGGGGCTCCAGTCCTCAGGGAGAACCTCTTCTTTAACCACAATAAACTGGAAGACGTCTGAAGGTGAAACACAGACATGCAGCCGTTATTGTAAACTTGAAGAGACTCATTCTCATCACACTGAAGCTCAACTGAAGCATCTACTGACATTTATCACAGCTGGATGTGTGTGTGTGTGTGTGTGTGTGTGTGTGTGTGTGTGTGTGTGTGTGTGTGTGTGTGTGTTCAAACGTTGTTTGAACACATTTGTTCTTTGTTGAAAATATTCATAAAGATGCTGTGCTATTATTTTGAAGGCCAAACTGCTGAGCATCCGGCCTCGGTGTGAACATGAGTGTATGAAGCTAACTGTTAGCATGTCACCACTGAATGAAAGCAGCTCGTTTAAAGGTCTGGACCAGGATCAGTGAGACCTGAATAAAGTAGAAGAACCTCACGCGAACCTGCTCCATTTGCTTCCGGCTTCACGCGCTCCTCCAGCTGTCTGCGCTGCCGATCGATCTCCTCCTCGTACTCCGCCATGGTTCTCTCAAACAGCCCAAATATCTCCTCAGCAGCCGCGGCCAGCCGCTGCCTCACCTGCGCTCTCAGCATCTGGACTTTACCCATCTTCAGAGAGCCAGAGAGCCGAGCTGCGGTGTTCCTCCCGCCGTCTCGCCCTCCGCTTCCAGCCGCTGCTCCCGCTCCGTCACACGGCGACAGGAGCTCCTCCCTCCGCCTGGAACACCCGCCTCCACCAAACTGCTCACAAAAAAGCACCTTTTCTAACACATTGACTTTCATGACTTTAATGATGGTGTTAACTCTTAAACGCACCACAGAGAAGACAAAGACAGACATTAAACACAACACGCATCCTGACTGTTATATTTCATTGTCATGGAGTTTGATGATACATTTGAACTGAGGAAAGTTTTCTGTTCTCATTCTTTTTTCCTTTTAATTTGATTTGAATTCTTTATAAAAATAAAAATATGAATCTGATCTTCAAGTGAAGTAAGCTGAATAACAAACAAATGTTCACAAGCTGTTGGCTTTCATTGAACACATTTACTGGGATACCTGAGTAACTGTTAGAGTATCAGAGGGTCTCAGACCTCCTCCAGTCCGGTCTGAAGGTCTGAACTCTCAGATTTGAATCCATCCTGTTTCTTGGCTGCTTTCACACAGTTTACAGGTCAGACATGAAGAGACTGAGTGTAAAGAGACTGCACAGCTTCAACCAGCTCACAGCAATCTGACGCTCCTCCTGCTTTAACCCTTTACTGTGTGAAACATGAACAACAACAAGAGACGAGATAAAAAGAAACACACAAACAGGATTTCAGCAGCTGAAAAGTTAAATTTCAGTTTTTGAGGTCAAAAATTCTAACTCAACAGACTTTAATGAAAAGACAAAAACTAATTTACAGTTTTTCTGTATTGCTAAAACACTGAACCCCATTCTCTGAACCAAACTGGCAAAACCATAAACAAATTTCACCTAGTTAGACACAATTTGCAGATCTCATTGACTCTTTTTGCAAAACTCTAAACACATTCTCACACACTAAAACACATTTTGCACTGTGATGCATAATGACAACCACTGGTGGCAAAAGTTAAACACACATAAAGCCCAGATGTCATAGCTTACACAACGACTCAAAATTGATCACACTTGTTACTAATGATGATGAAACATCATCACAATATAAGCCAGTTCAGAGTGCACAGGCTGTTGAAGGCTGAAGGTTGATACCATGGATGGAAACAATCAGAGAGGCAGAGGAAGAGTACGTGTAAGAGGTGGTGGACGAGGTGGAGGAGGACGACCAAGACCAAGACCAAGACCAAGACAAAGAAGAGTCATTTCTGATGAAATTTGCGCTACTGTAATAGACCATGTTTTAGTTCATGAATGACGATGAGGGAAGCAGGACAAAGAGTCCGACCTCATCTCAGTAGATTCTCTGTGGCCACCATAATCAGGAGATTCAGAGAAGAGAACAGGTCATTGTTTTTTGTAGTTTTCCTCTGCGAGGTGGTGGAAAGTATATGAACGACAACCCTATACCAGGGAAAATCTCCTACAGGCCATGGAATTGGAGTCTTGCCAAGGTTGGATCCGGCACACCAGAGGGTGCCTGGCTAGGAAGAACATAACCTGCGATGTAGATGAAGTCCTCTGGCCTGACCCAGCGCAAAGACGTGATGCCGAATGAATCACTTGATGAATTTGATTTTGCAGTTCCATTGTACTGTAATGTGCTTTTCATTTACATTTCTTTGTCCTTTTGCAGTACTTTATTTTTACTGTATATAAATGCTGAATCCACTGTGTTGCTAAATGCATTTATTGTTTATAAGCAATAAACATATCTTCTGGAGCTACATATCCTGAACACAGTGTTTTCCATTTTTGGATGTAGTGTGTAATGAATGCTCTGCACTGTTTTTATTTTGACTGGCTTGTTGTATGATTTGAAAACGTTGTTTAGTTTTGAGCACAGATAAAACTGTTTTGAGCCGATTCTTTGATTTTGCAAGAAGAGTCAGAGGTTCTGTGAGTGTAGTTTGAAAATTGCGGTTTGTGTTGTGAGTTTTGACAAAAGGGTGGAAGGTTTCAAGAAATGTGTTTTATCAATTGTGAAAAACTGTAATAAGAGCCGTCAGTCAGAGCACACACCTGCTGCCTATTGTAATGCTGCATGTGTGTGTGTGTGTGTGTTAGCTGCTGTAATTAGCATGTCTTATCTCTGTGGGCTGGACGCTGTAGCTAAATGCCATCCTGTCTCTGTGATCCTGTCGATAAACCGTCTGCCTGAAATTAAAGGTTCTCTGAATCACACGCAGCTCGTCTCTGATTGGACGATCAGCTGATGAAAACAGCTGGAGGTCGGCAGCAGAGGACGATGAATAAAGTTCAAATTAATTCAATTCAATTCAGTTTTATTTATATAGCGCCATATCATAACAAAGTCATCTCAGGGCTCTTTTTCATATAGAGCAGGTCTAGACCGACTCTTTATATTTACAGAGACCCAACAGTTCCCACCAGGAGCAGCACTATGCGACAGTGGCAAGGAAAAACTCCCTTTTAACAGGTAGAAACCTTGAGCAGAACCAGAACCAGAACCAGGCTCTGGGTGGGCGGTTATCTGCCTCGACCGGTTGGGTTGAAGGGGGAGAGAGAGAGCAGGAGGAAAGAGAACATACAGCAGCACAATACAGTTTCACACAGAGATGTAAAGTAATAGCTGTGGTAATGGTATTGATGTTAATATTAATAGAAATAATATTAATAGCAATATTATAATAGTAATACTAATAATAAGAGCAATAACAGTAATAGCAGCAGCGGGTGCAGAGCAGGAACACTGGGGCAGCAGGTGCAACCATAGATCCAGACTCTACAGCTCCGGAGGCAGAAACACCTGCAGAAAGCAACAGAAGGAGAGAGAAAGGGGAGAGAAAGCACACAACTACGGGAAGAAGCTGAATTAGTAACAAGCATTGATGGGATATGAGGGCGTACAGATGGAGAGGAAGAGGAGGAGAGAGGAGCTCAGTGCATCATAGGAAGTCTCCCGGCAGTCTAGGCCTATAGCAGCACAACTAAGGGGGGGCTCAGGGGTCACCTGAGTCAGCCCTACTATAAGCTTTATCAAAGAGGAAAGTCTTAAGCCTACTCTTAAATGTGAGGAGGTTGTCCGCCTCCCGTACACAGACTGGGATCTGGTTCCACAGGAGAGGAGCTTGATAGCTGAAGGCTCTGGCTCCCATTCTACTTTTAGAGACTCTAGGAACCACAAGGAACCCTGCATTCTGGGAGCGCAGTGCTCTAGTGGGGTAATAAGGTACTATGAGCTCTTTAAGATATGATGGTGCCTGACCATTTAGGGCTTTGAAAGTGAGGAGAAGGATTTTAAATTCTATTCTGGATTTTACAGGAAGCCAGTGTAGAGAAGCTAATATTGGAGAAATATGATCTCTTTTTCTGGTTCTTGTCAGTAAACGTGCCGCAGCATTCTGGATCAGCTGGAGAGTCTTAAGGGACTTATTGGGGCAGCCTGATAGTAGAGAGTTGCAATAGTCCAGCCTAGACGTAACGAATGCATGGACTAGTTTTTCTGCATCTGTTTGAGACAGGATGTGCCTGATTTTTGCAATGTTACGTAAATGAAAAAGGCAGTTCTTGAAGTTTGTTTTATGTGGGAGTTAAAGGACAAATCCTGATCAAAGATAACTCCAAGATTCCTTACGGTGTCGCTGGAGGCCAGGGCAATGCCATCTAGAGAAACTATATTTAGATAATGTGTTTTGAAGGTGTTCGAGGCCAAGTACAATAACTTCAGTTTTGTCTGAGTTTAACATCAGAAAATTGCAGGTCATCCAGGTTTTTATGTCCTTCAGGCATGCTTGAAGTTTAGCTAATTGATTGGTTTCATCTGGCTTGATCGATAAATATAATTGGGTATCATCTGCATAACAATGAAAATGTATGGAGTGCTTCCTAATAATATTGCCCAAAGGAAGCATATACAAGGTAAACAGAATTGGTCCAAGCACAGAACCTTGTGGAACTCCGTGACTAACCTTGGTGTGCATAGAGGATTCATCAATAACATGTACAAACTGATATCGATCTGATAAATAGGATTTAAACCAGCTTAGTGCGGTGCCTTTAATGCCAATTAAATGTTCTAGTCTCTGTAATAGAATGTGATGGTCAATGGTATCAAATGCGGCACTAAGATCTAATAAGACAAGTACAGAGACAAGTCCTTTGTCAGATGCAATTAGAAGGTCATTTATAACTTTCACCAGTGCTGTCTCTGTGCTATGATGCTCTAAATCCTGACTGAAAATCCTCAAACAGCTTATTGTTGTGTAGAAAGTCACACAACTGATTGGCGACTGCTTTCTCAAGGATCTTAGAGAGAAAACGAGGGTTAGATAAAGGTCTATAATTTGACAAAACCGCTGGATCAAGAGTGGGCTTTTTAAGAAGAGGTTTAATTACAGCTACTTTAAAGGACTGTGGCACATAGCCTTTTAATAAGGACAGATTGATCATATCTAATAAAGAAGGGCTAACTAAGGGTAAAACTTCTTTAAGCAGCCTAGTTGGGACGGGGTCTAAGAGACACGTTGATGGCTTAGATGAGGAAATCATGGAAGTTAGCTGATAAAGGTTGATGGGAGAAAAGCAGTCTAAATGTACATCAGGTTTTACAGTTGTTTCTAAGGTTCCTGTGTTTGAAGATAAGTCAGTACCAACTGAGGGCAAGAGGTGCTGAATTTTGTCTCTAATAGTTAGAATTTTATCATTAAAGAAGCTCATGAAGTCATTACTACTGAGGTCTATAGGAATACATGGCTCAACAGAGCTGTGACTCTCTGTCAGCCTGGCTACAGTGCTGAACAGAAACCTGGGGTTGTTCTTATTTTCCTCTATTAATGATGAGCAGTAGGCTGCTCTGGCATTACGGAGGGCCTTCCTATAGATTTTAAGACTATCTTGCCAGGCTAAAGGTGATTCTTCCAGATTGGTGGAACGCCATTTCCTTTCAAGTTTTTGTGATGTTTGTTTTAATTTGCGGGTTTGCGGGTTATACCATGGAGCTAACCTCCTCTGTTTTATTATCTTCTTTTTTAGAGGGGCGATAGAGTCGAGTATTATTCGTGCTAAGTAAGCACTCTGCACCATTATTGTCTTACTGTCTTGTTGTTGTTTAGTATTTTTATATATTTGTACTGTGTATCTGTACATGGTAGTTTAATGTTTATGTTTACCTTGTCAAGCTTGTTGTCCTTGTGTTTAGCTGTATGTATGGTTATTTCTGTGTATGTGCAAAACCAGAGTCAGATTCCTTGCATGTGTACACAAACCTGGCCAATAAAGCAGATAGTGAT
The DNA here is from genome assembly GCA_008360985.2 of Macquaria ambigua. Lineage (NCBI taxonomy): Eukaryota > Metazoa > Chordata > Actinopteri > Centrarchiformes > Percichthyidae > Macquaria > Macquaria ambigua. The sequence goes on along the minus strand of VMKM01003432.1, from coordinate 190 downwards.
TCTGAAGTATAGCCTTGCAGAGCTTAGCTGTAGTCTCCCAGTCTTGACAGTGAAGCATACATAACCCTATTGCCCTTATTCCTATTTATATTTTTTGTCTATTATTATTTGCTTTATCCTATTACTATGTTTTGTCACGGTGTTTGACTGTGTGGATACTGCCCTTATCTTCCAGAATCAGATGTCATAT